>SNQJ01S0036427.1:73267-97968 GCA_010110895.2 Picea sitchensis
GAAACAAAATGATGTATACTATCCATTCATGGGTGTTGTATATGCATGTGCATTGTCCTTCATGTCCAAATACCTTTATCAATATTGCGGTCCAAAACCCATGACTAGGGTTGACATCAATGACAACAACCAATCTTCCAACAACTATGACATTTCCCAATGGATTGGAAAGAAATCAAGACAAGATGAAGTGCCACTCTTTTCAGTCATTTCACTGGAGCAATTGGGGAAGTGGGTAATCGGATTTCTTTTACCAATCAATCCTTCGACACACAAAAATGTTGTGCGGTATATCATAATTGTGACAAAATATTTTACCCGACGGGAAGAAGTTGCATCGGTGAATGATTTTACTATAGATATTTTCACACGATTCATTTTTTAGAACATTATCATTAGGTTTGGATGAAAAAAGATATTGATGAGTGATAAAGGTGCACACTTCTTGAATGAAACCATATGAGCATGACACAAGAATTTATGATCCATCAGTAGAAGATCATGTCGTACCATCCACATTCCAATGGTACCATAGAAGCATTCAGTAATATAATAGAGCACGTGTTGACCAATGTGTGCAATGTAAAATAGGATGATTGGGACCAATAAGTTACAATAGTATTGTGGTCACACAAGGAAACTCACAAGGATTGACCAAACATACTCCATTTATATTCATGTATGGAAAGTAAGTAGTGATGTTGTTAGAATTTGTGGTACCAAGCCTCAAGATTGTAGTCGTGACATAGATGTCGAATGATCGGTCACTGCAATGATGGTTGGATGGCCTTTTGGAGTTTGAAGAGGAATGATGGATTGTAGGATACAACTAAATAGTTGAGAAACAATGATATAATGCTTAGCATGATAGCAACATTCGACGGAAGAATATAAAACTAGGATCATTAGCACTCAATGATAACAAGTTCCTACAACACCCTAGTAAGATTTGAATTTGTTGGTTATGACCCTTTAGGATTATTTACATTAATGAGGTCAATGCAATGAAGCTGGAAATGATTGAGGGCTATCCCCTAACAATATTGGTGAATGGTATTAGGATGAAGGTGTACTATGGTCTATGGGGATTAGAGTCTCCATGGATTAAAAATTAAAAATTGCAGTGGTAGGTTTTTTTGTGCGATTGGAGACCAGGGTTCTCGAAGGCTTCCAAAAAATATATTGTTGTAGTATAGTAGCATTGGAATATTCAAACTTCTAGAAAGGAAGGATGTCTCACCCGAAGAACAACCAAGACTTATGTTTGATAAAGTGAGTTAGAGATGACACACCATCATATCTAACACAATACAATATAGATCCATCAGAGTCATACACATCATAAACAAAGTTTTAGGGCCCAAAAGATCCTTCATATTATCAATGTCTCAAAGTTCAAATTTATGTGAGTACAAGGAGAAGATCATAGCTTATACAATGCACTTCATGCTCCAATGAACAGTTGTCCCAAAATCTATTCACAAAATCTTATCGCACTAGACTCAATAATGGTGATAGAGTTTTATAGAGAAAGAAAGACAAGGATTACATCAACAATAATCTTACAACACATAGTCATTTTGCAACTAACTCACAACTAAGAAACACTTTCCCATTACATAATTCCTGATTTTTATTGATTTCTTGGCCACTTCTTGATTTCATTGTTATTCTTTATTGATTCCACTTTATTTTCACATGCGCATGAAGGTTCTATCTCTTTTCACTTCTTTTCCAGTTGGTGCATGACTATTTTCCTTGTTGGCATATAGGAGACTCACATTCTACCACTTACATCTCTCATTGATATGCTATATTGTTCCTCAAAACTTTAATATTTCCATAAAATTGGGAGATCTTCCAAAACGGAGGGCCCAATAGGCCTTGACCACAATCCTTGACTCGTCCTGAATCAACTTTCTACCTTCTTGATGTGTTCTCCCTCAAACAGAGGGTCCAATTCAGGTACTATCTACACTGCCTACTATATAAAAATTTCATATTGGACAACTTTGTCCTACCACTTCCATAACACAATGGAAGCTCTTATGACAAAATATTGTGCCGCAACCACATCGATCTGTATGGGATTTGTGGTCGGCAGTGTCTTCCACTTAGATTCTGCAACAGAATCAATATGCTTCATTTTGGCATGCATCTCTTGCAAAACACATTTGAACTCCCTCAATTCTTTCTTTGCAATTTGATCAACATCATACAAAGTGTCGAGGCATTCATCAACTTCTTAGATCTATGAAAACTTTGCAGTCTACTCAATAGGGTCTATGATTGCTTGAACTTCTTCATTCATCTATTTTAATTGCACCCTAAGGTCCTATATTGTTTTTATTTTATGCTCTAACAAGCCAACCCAATCATTAACAAACTCAAAGAGATGTTTTCACTTAGTGGCTCGTTGATGAAGAGATGTGTGAATGATATCTCCCTTCTCAACAACTTTGTTGATTGTTTTCATCATTTCCTTAGGTTGTCCCTGTTCTTTAAGACCGATGGCTTCCAAATGCTACTAGATAATGTTAGTTATCCCTGCTAATTGTGTTCAAGCACCTTAAACAAAGCAAATCTTGTCATCGAACGCAACTAAGGTGATTTTCTATGATAGCTCAGGTACACTCTATTGAAAAGTAGGCTAGACCTAGATGTTTGTTTTTACACCACCATGACAATGGATTCAACTTGTACCCACAATATTTTCTCCTATGCTTTGGATGGAGTGGCTACATTGAAAACCTCTCTCAAGGATTTCACTTGGTGTGTGAGGTCTTGATTAGTATGTTGGACTGTTGTGATCCTTTGCTCCGACTGGTTAGTGGAAGATCATATAAGGTGCAGGATACATGGAGTAGCCCATGTGGAAAACTCTCTACCAGTGAAAAATGAATCCAATGGTGGTCGCGAAGCAAGTGGTTGACTGCTTGCGATAGAAAGCTCAAAATAAATGGGGGTACCAACACCAAATAGGATAGGTGAGTGAGCATGGAGGTTTCATGCAATATTCTCTATGACTTCTGGAAGATGTTTTCCAAGAAATTGTGTGTGCTCCAAGCAGAGCTCCAGGATAGCTCGACACTGATGAGGGTCCTGTAACATAGGTACAATTTTTTCCTTGAAAAAAGTAGTGCTATGCATTGACTGTGTGTCATCCTATCCATATAGTTGGTGTGGTGAAGGGTCCTCATCCATTGAAATTTGTGTTTCAGGCACTTTCTCGAGCTATGGATGAGAGGTAGTTTCTAGGGTTGTGTTCAAGGGGAATTAGACTTCCTAGATATGAGGAGAAGTGGATAGGAATGGAGCAGTGGTACCAATAGTTGTGGCAGGATGGGAAGTAGATTATGGAAAAACTATGTCAACTTGGTTATGGGCTCGGGATGATGGAGGAATGGGCATGACATTGGTGGTCCCACCATTCACTGGGTTGGTGGTTTCTTCGATGATAGTTGTAGAGTGTAGCTTCACTGGAGGGTTATCAATAATGTGTATGATCACGGGTGTGGATGGTAAAGTGAATGGGATGGAAAGTTTAGTGTGAATATAGGGTGGAGTGGTAGGAAAATGAGGGGGAGTTTTATATGATGGAAGTGCAGTGGTGTGGGATTGAGTTGGATGGGAGGAAAGGGGGATGGCCTTGGTGATGACAATATCAACATTGTATTTGGAGGGGGACTTGGTACATAGCTCCTTCTGAGGAAAAAAAAAAGGAAGGACTTCTCGAAATTTATTACCTGATATAGTGGCATCGTTAGGAATAGAGGAAAATGGAATCTGAACTATTCCACAGGACAACGCTTCCTCTTCACCTTCATTGACCTCTTCCTCTGAACTGGAGGGTGTTAGACTTATCTTACTCACTCTAGGGCCTCCACCCAATGTCTACGCGAGAGTGGAACTTTGTGAAATGGATCTCATGGTGTAGGAGATACCCACAGATGTCTCCTCCATTATGACCCTTGGCCATCTCTTGACCTTCTTTTCAAACATTGTTGCATCCAGATATAATGGAAGAGGATTCATATGAAAAAACATTGGGCCGACTTCTAATGGCCGCACAAAAGTGTGGTCATGGTTCATACCAAACCAAATGTGGTGAGTATGTTTGCTGAGGATCACATGTGGGATCCCGAGCCTTTGAGTTGCGATAATCATCTGATTGTGCCATTGTGAAAAAGTAGCATTGTGATTTCCAACATTGTTGTTGGTGCAATTATTTGCATAATATATTACCAAACATAAATTATCAACCAAGATTCATAATCAGTAGAGTTGATGCACTATATGTGCTGATAAGATATAGGTTCCTATGTCTATTTAGTATAGTTCAATCAAGAAAACCATCTAAAACCAATACTCTATTTTCACACTTCAAAGATAACACAATTCATAAATTAGAAAGCAAAACTCATAAACAAGCATATGATCTAAAGTTCTTTCTTAGGTGATGGATCTGTTCATTGATTTCTCATGAAAGGAAAATATGAACTTTGATTCTATCTCCTAGAGAAGCTAAACTAATAGCAATTAACACTTTATTTTAGGATATCTAAATTCTTCACACAACTTCAAAATTAGAAGAGAAAATTGATAACAAAACTTCTCAAGCAAATAGTGAATCAAAAGGTTCTTTCTTAGGTGACAAGTTGGTTCATTAGGAGCTCATGAAATGAAGAGATGAACTCAAATCTTGTTCTCTGTAGAAATTGAAAACAATAATCAACAATTCACTCTTAGACAAAAAGAGATCATAACTCTATTCACTCCAATCAAACCTGTATAGTACAGAAAATAGTCAATATAATTGAGAGGCTTGATTATGGAACATGAAAATGAAAGATAAAGTCCTTTGTTTCCTGTACCTACTGAGAACACTACAATCACAAACTCAAAATAACTTTTTCTTAACAATCCCACACATCAAACAATTAAATGTCAACCTGCAGTATTAGAAAAAGAAACTTATCTGTTTGATCTAATATTTGATTACTCACACCAATTTAGAAACAAATGATTTTATGTTGAACTTTTAAAATGGATTTGAAATCATTAACATTACACCATTTTTAAATACTCACACAATCACACAAAGTATATACAGGGAGGTTTACCTTGGTTGGGATGATGGGCCCTTGTCGAACCAACCAGGTACCTCTAAAAAGATAACATGCTAAAACATTCTAATCATACCCAGAAATTGCACAAGAGATCATTTGTATTCCTTCAACTTGTAAATCGAATCAACAGTTCATCATCTCCTACATCAAAACAATATGCATTATTTGGTTCTTACAACTTTCTTCATTACATTCATCATTCATATCCTATCGCCTATATAGCATCCCTTATAAATAAGGTGAGCTGATACTATCAAGCATAGATGATTTTAGGGGCGGAATTTCGCTCATGGGTGAAATTAAGGGGCCTCCAATTTTTTATTGGGTGAATTTTTTGTATTAGAGTGATTTTTTTAAACTTATATCATTAGCCCATAATTTATTTTAGGGGAAAAATTGTGTACAGGGTTAGCCCATGTTTTTAGGAGGGATAGAGGAAAAAACATTATATTTAGCCCCTGAATATTGGAAGGACAAGCTTCCATTAGCCAAATTTCTAGAAGTATTGGAATTTTTTATAGTTTTTGCGCCCTGTCATTTGGTAAAATTGAGGTTTATGGTTTAATTTCACCTTGATTTTGTGGTATGGGCAGTGGGCACTGGGTAGCTACAATCTTCCCTTTGCCTGATTTCAATCTTCCCTTTGCCCAATTTCCAAAGAACATGGAGATTTTTGGCCCTCCCACATGGTATAAATTATATGGGATCTGAAATGCATTCCCCAGTTTACATCTTCATGCTTATATGAATTTCCCCTTTGGGCCTTGATAGAACGGAGGTTTACAAATTACAGTTTTACTCTTTGACGTTCTTCTGCTACCTCTTATTTCCCCTTTGGGCCTTGAGGTTTATGGTTTTAGTATTTTACTCTTCAATGTTCTTCTATTGGGTAATGCTTTACTCCCAGGTCCGGCCCAGGCACCAGTGACCATATTTTATTAGCCTTCCAACAGAGGAGGACCCCGATCGTGGCTCGGTGTTGAGGCTTGACCACACTGGAAAACTCACATATTTGGATTTTGATTCTCTACGCTTCCATCAAACAAGTGGTGTAGCCACAGCTTCAGAGAGGTTCTTACTGATTTTCTATTTGTTGAACATATAAGTTAGTGAATGTCTTTTTACATCCATCCGATGTAATTTTCATAAAAATGGTAATATAAGAGATAACACAATTCAAATAACATTTAAATTTTTTAATGGCATGAAGGTTTTATCATAGTTGATTTCTTATTTATTTGCTTAGCCCTTGGATACCAATATTTATTCATGATTATCCAGTGATCCATTGACTTGTAGTTTATTTCGTATACCCATTTTCATCCTCCTATTGGCACTACACATCATACCTTTTTCTCTGGGAACCCCTTTGAAAATACTTGGAGGGCCTTGTATTTTTATATTAATCATTTTAGTTCTTGGTAACATCCCTTTGATTCTCTTGTTTAGAGCAACTAATATGAGTCAAATTTATGTCCCAATGAGACTATTCGGTTCCACCTTGATTCATGTTACAAATTATTAGTACCTATGTGAGTCATACTCATCCTATGCTTCCCAATATTAACCTCTAGTTGTCCTAGTGGTTTATTGATATGTCATTTAAAATATGTGTTCCCAATAATTGACCATTCCTAGTGGAATGCTTTCAATCACTACTAGGTGATTCTTGAATTTATTGTATGAACAAGGGAAGTCTTTAGTACACTTCTCATTTCCTTCCCCATTACCTTTTGTTGTCATTCTATGTCAACCACTGTTACGCATCAAAATTACTCACTTCAATAGTGTCACAAGTGTCGTCATTATGAGTGTTGTAAGTGTTGCATATCGTCCGCAAGTTTCACATATTGACCATAAGTGTTGCAAGTGTCAAAAACATCATACTACCATCTTTCCTATGTCGTGACTATAATGACATCATAAGGACACTTAAGACACATCAAAGGCTAGTTTGGAAGAAGAGAAGTCAGTTGACAGGGAGTACAAACCTTTTGCCATTGAAAGAACCACTAAAAAATGGATTTTGGAGAGAAGTGCTCCCATACCCACTGTCAGGGAGTGCTATTGCTCCATGGGCCTCTTTGGGGGAGTGTTTGAGCACTTTGTGCACCCTTTTGGGGGAGCACCCTTTTTCTGAGCAAGTTTTGGGTTTGTTGAGACAAATCAGGGAAGAATCTCTCAATTTCTGAAGGTGGTTGGATTCGAATAGATGGTCAAGGCATGATATTAAGGAAGATCCTCAACTGAAGGAAAGGAATCCTCAACTGAAGGAGAGGAATCCTAAACTTATCCCAAATATCTCTCAAGTGGTTGGGCCTTTCCAAGGTTATATAAGGAGGCCCCCTCATGGTGAAAGGGGAGATGGAGATTGAGAATTACACCAAACTTATGATCCCATGAGTGATATGTAATCAAAGAAATCAATGTAGATTACTTGTGCAAAGGGGTTGGACAAGGAGAACTGGAAGAAGTTGTTGCACCCTCATCAAAGGATTGTAAGTACTTTTACTTGTTCTCATCAATATATCAATGCTTGGCCTATTTCTTTCAAACTTATGTTTGTTCCACATGAGTATGTCTGTAGTAGATGGATCTATATTTGAGCTAATATCAGTAGAGTAGGAAGTCCATTGTATCTTTGTTTATTCTACATGACCTATCAGGGAGCTCAGGATCGAAGCTCAACCTGGAGTTTGTAGGGACAAATGTCATTAATAAGGTACATACCTTTCTTCTTCTCCTTTGCATGTTAGCTTGATTAGATCTAAAACAATTTCAGTTTCCATGTTAAGCAATTTTCTATCTTGGACTTAGGAGTCTAGAGACCAAGAGGGAATCCACTTGTCCGCAGGGGGATTCACCTACAACAGAAATTGGTGATTCCACTGGGGAAGAGCTTTGATTTATGTTTCCTTTCCTAAATCTTGTTTTGGCCCTTTGCCCACTTTTTTTACCTTCTCCATATTGTTTTTTATTCTTAGAACTGATTGTTTGGTTCTTGATTTCATCAAAATCAAGTTGATTGACTGAATTTCCTTGATTTTTTTAGTTTCTAGGAATTTTTATGAGATTTTGAGGCATAGCGCTCCCATGCCCTTGCTATCAGAGTGTTAACACTCCCTGTTGGTCTTACACAAAGTGTTGGAGCGCTCTAGTACCCCTTACACCAGAGTGCTACCCCCTTTTTTGTGGAAAATCCTCCAGGTTTTCAAATTTTGAGTTCAATTTTTTCCTTTTACATTTGCTCAGGGTCTCATACTCTCATTCCATCTTAGTATTGGCCTTCAACACCCTATTTTATAAGGATTGATCTCTTCTTGTTTGGGAATTTGACGTTTTCTTTCCTTTCCTTGAAGTCACTCTTTGTCTTTGTTGACCTAGAGTTAACTTTCTTTTTTCTTCTCCTTTATTTGACTGAGTGGAAGCTTTTGTGAGGAAATCGAAAGGTTTGTGAAACTTTTCATTTGATCTTTGAGCTCATTTTTCCTACATTTCTCTTTTGCTTGAGGGTTTTTGGTTCTTGTTTGCAAATTTGGTTATCTTTGTCCTTCTTGTCTATTTCACGACGAGAGTGTATTTTTGTTTTGTGTGAGGTTTGCTCTTGATTGTTTAATCCTGAAGTCCAATTGACATTTAGAAGTTTTACATCTGATTATCATTCACATATAAGAAAAAGGACATATTTTAGTGATTGGTTTGGATATTAGAAGGCATTTCTGAATATTTTAGCATTGCATTGGATTTGATTGAGAAACTATTGATTGAGGACATTGCATCTTAGTGTTTCATAGTGAAAACAACTCTTTATCTTTCCCTTAAATAGCCATTCATCAAAAGACAAGACTGCTTGTCATTTTCTTGTGCATTTTTTGGAATTGAGTCATCATACCATTAGTTTCGTTGTCATACACCCTTTGATTAAAGAACAACTGCAAAATGAACGTTAATTAAAAGTTATCTAGAACATTTTTGTTTTTAGGATCTTCCACCAACATTAGAATAGGATTATCACTTTGGATTAGGGTGTGAGTACAACTCTCCAAAGTTTTAAAAACAAACATTAGCATCCTAAGATAGGGAGAGTCCAATCCAATTGTCATATAGGTTTTCTGGGATCCCCCTCTCACACAGGGGTTACACACGAGGTCGCATTCAGGTGAGTTACGGGGATTATCCCTCCGTGGTTAAACTGTTTGTAGTGGTTGGATCGTATATTGGGGGTCACTTGAGGGTATACCCATGATTATGTGTGGGAGCCTCTCGAGTTTATTTTGAACTTGTTATCCTGCCCATATGTTCGGATCGGACTTTTGACTGTACCCACCCAGGGGATGATTGCACATTGGTGTCCTTAGTTTCCATAATCTTTAGGTACTTACACGAGGTGATGATGAAGGGAAGTCTCACTGTACCTGGAATAGAAATTGGTCAAACTCACTCGGGCTCCTTGGAGGGTAAATCCACAATTACTGCATGGAAGCTTGCACCAAGGTGAAAGTCCGTTAAGTAGGTCGCCATTGTAACTGTTCCACCATATCCTAGCCCATTCTTGACTTGGTCATACGACGCTGGATTTCATTACCAACTAGCATAGTCATGGAGAGAAGGTTTTGTTTGCTTGGTTTTGATTCCTAGATTTTGTTAGCGTATGTTGTTTCTTTTCTTTAATTGGCTCTAGATTTTCAGCATGTACTGTTATTCTCCAAAATTGAGCCCGTAGACGATAACGGTATTCACCAATCGTGTAGGATGCAAGGGATGCCTCCGTAAGGATACCAACCCTTACCTCCTAACCCTCCATAATACAACTACCGTGGATAGATAGAAAATCAATCTGACACTAGGAGTGTTGTTGCTCCTCCATTAGACAATTTATAAGGCGCTTTGGTTACGGTTGAGAATCCCACTCCTCGCACTACATCTGGGTCAAAAATTCCTCTCGGACCACTTTTTCTTCGTTTATACTCCCTTGGGAACGTCATAGATGAGGAGGTCCCACAACTAGCTATGAGAGATTTTACCAAAACATATATGGGATCCACAGAACCAACCTTTGGTGATGAGTATAGGAATCCTATTCATCCTACCACTACAGTAGATACAAATCCCACACCTACTCTTTATGTATGGAGGACTTCATCGGGGCACGATCTCTATGAAAATTTTGAATCCTTTCGACAACCCTTTAATCCGCATGACCCTCCTGTTGAAACTGGGCCATCTGGTCAAAATATGAATCACCCCATCGATCAAGTCATTAACTATATTTTTGCATCAACACAAGTCTATCCTAATGCTAGACTCATTACTTCTACTCATTCCCAAGGCACTTCGATCACTACCCCCACTTTTACAAACTTTCACTCTATAGCTCCACATGTTCCACATGATCCTGTTGGGACATATTTTCACCCGAGAATGCAGACCCTTGCCAACCAAATACATCTGACTCGATGGAAACCACCATCTAGCGGGCCTTTCCCTCTTAGAAGACCACCATCTCATAGCGAGCCTACCCCTCCCGGGGGACAACCCCCTTTTCATGCTATTCCCAGAGGGCAACCTCCCTTTGCCAGTCATACCCCGATCATTAATCCACCACTGGTAGGGGGGAAACCTTCGTCTATTGGAAACCCTTCACTATCTTGGGGAGTATCTTCCAGAGAAACATTTACCCAACCCCATGTTGGGGGGCACTCATATCATAACCGACAAGGAGGAGTATCAAATCCTATTATTTCCGGACCATCTTATGGAAAACCTTATCTGGGTGGCATCCCAAACACCACCTGGAGTCCTCAAGGACAACAACCTTATCCTCCCCATGGGTATAATGTGTATCCACCTCTAGGATCTACTCCTTACCCTGCTCAAGGGCACAATGTTCGTCCTCTTTCTGGGCAAGCAAATCACCTGGATTATAATGCTTAGAACCCACTGGGTTATGCAAATGTTTCTCAACCATCATCAAATCTTGTTTATCCTAGTCAGCAACAACCATATGTAGGAGGACCTACTGGTTACAATTATCCACCTAACCCAGTTTATGGTCCTACTAGTGTTCCTATGCCACACCAGTATCATCCTCAAATTAACCGACAACTACCTTTCCTTGCAACTTTGGATCTCCTAGACTTGTCTCGGTTAACCAATGATCCTATTTTTCATTCACCGGTTTGGCTAGTTATTCCAACTAAACTTCCTTCTGATATTCTAAAATTCAACAGAAAATCTGGAGAAGATCCAAATAACCATGTGATGAATTTTCATTAGTGGTGTTCATCAAACTCGCCCATGGATGATTCTATACGTTTGTGTCTTTTCCAGCGAACACTTATGGGCTCAGCAGAAAAGTGGTATATTGAACTACCACGTGCTTATTTTCATGATTTCAACTCCCTTGCCATGTGTTTCCTCACACACTTTCAACTACCTATTCACTATGATGCAGGAGCAGCGCCAACAACAAGCGAGCGTGGGACAAAACACCAACGCATTTTGGCACATGATGAATTGTTTAAAATGTTTTGAAGTTTGATACGCCAAACTTAAATGTAATAGTTAAGAAAGAGCATACTAGTATATTGTAATCAGACCTTGAGCGACCCACTCTCATCTGAAGGACTAAGAGGGATTTATGCTAGTAAATGTAAGTAGGTAGCTTTAAATTCTTAGATTAGACAGTTTTAGGAGACAGAAGGAAAATGGATATAGACACCCTCACTTGTATCATTGTAACATTAGCAACATTATCAATCAAGAGAGCATAGAGAAGAAGAAGCAAAAAGCTATGTAGAAGAACCCATGTACATAAATTCTGAGATTAATATATGAAGCTTTGATCCATAATCATGGTGTTCAAATACTTTTTGTGTATGCATGATTGAATGTTATGCTCATGATTGTTTTACTCTTTCTGATATACATTTTCTTTTATGCCATGTATGTATGATTTCATGTTAAGCATTCGAAGTCTGAAAGAGTAAAGAATGAGTTTCAATTGTTTCTCAGTCTGAGAAAGATTTTTCCTGCAAGGAGTGCAATGAAATTGTCTGCAAGGTGTTCATTGACAAAAGTCAGAGTTTGTCTCTGCAAGATTAGGAGGGATAACATTGTTCTCATTCTCGCAAAAGTGCAAGTTAAGCACAGGAGCCGTGCAAGGAGTGCACAGGCCGAGTAGATTCTCAGAGTTTGCAACCTGAGGGAAGAATTGAAGGACTGTTGTTGCAAAAAGAGTGCACAAAGTCTAAGAATTCAAATACTTGGAGTGTATTTGAAGAAGTGTCGCAAGGGGTGCGCGCAGGAATTTTCCCCAAAGAACTTGAGGATTTTTCAATCAAGATCAGGAGGGATAGGACCTTTGAAGTTGTCAAAGAAAAGATCAGGAGGTTTAGTACCTTGAAGCATTCAAAGGGGAGGCGTTGCAAAGTTACTTGCAGGCAGATAAGTTCGAGCGAAGGAATACCGTGTTTTCTTCGCAACAGTCGTCAAGTAGGCATTGGACGGTCGGAATTCTCCATGGAGAATTTGCAAAGTCCCAAGAGCCGTCGGATCGTGCAGAGGAGTAGGGGAGTTACAGTTTAAAACCTTTGCATCAAGATTCACAACGTTGCGAAAGGCAAAGTCACGAAACCGTGAAAGAATCTGAGCCGTCCATTAGAAGGAGGAAATGTGTCGCGAGATCACCCATATTGGGGACTCAGACATCAAAGGTCAGAGAGGGAAGTTCTTCGACTTCATGAGTGGAAAATTCGTGAGAGAATCGCAGCCGTCCATCTGAGGAGGACAGGTGGTATAGATCAAGGGATCTCGCGAACTCAGAGGTTTTCAAAGTGAGAACCCAAATATTGGGTGCTCCAAGTCGCGAGTGGCGAAATCGTGAGGAGCTAGGACAGTCGTAGGATTTGAGCCAATAGGGGCCATTAGATCACTCACGAAATCTCATTTCGGGATTTCGTGGGTTGAAGAGCCGAAAGTTTAGCATCAGGATTCGCAAAGTCGCGAAGTCCAAAACTCCAAAAGGTGGGAAGTTCCGTTGTGGGACCCGCGTTGACGACATGTCAAAATTTTGGCATTTCGACATATCAGCAGATAGGAAGTCGAGACTTTTGTCCTAAAAATCTTGAAGTCACGAGTTGTGATAAGGAGTAGTGAGGAGTTCGGTATCTCGACACTTCGGGTGTCGGGGTACAAAGGAGGTAGCGCTTCGGGACTCGAAGTCGCAAAGTGCCAAAGCTGGGCATGAGGGACACGTGGTAGAAATGCAAGGTGGGCCCATGCAATAGACAGGTAGACACACATCATCTATTGAAAGGAGTCAACACCTGTTGACCTCTCGCGTCTCAGGGATTTGTGAGATAAGGGAACGAGAGTTCAACCCTTCGACTTGTGAAGTCGCAAATAGTGAGAACGCGAGGAGAAAGGTCAACATCGCTTCTCGAGGTTTCATGAAAGGAAGGTGCCAAGGTTGGATGCCACAACTTGCGAAGTGGCGAGTAGCGAGAGGATCTAGCGTTAAGCATAGCCAGTGGTCACGCGTGGAGGGCGCTGACAAGAGAAGGAGCTATAACCATTTCGTGATCTTGGGTATCGCGAGATTGGAAAAGAAGAGTCAGAAGCCTCGACTCATGAACTCGCGAGTGGCAAGTTGTGACAAGCACCTTTGGAATTGGGCTTTGGTCACAACGTTGTGGTCGCACGGAGAAGGGGAGCTTGTGCCTAGTGTTGTTCGCACAGGGAAGCTACCAAAAAGGACCTGTGGATCGATAATTTGTGATTCCAGCAGGGAATCTAAAGAGTTGATTTGGCTCGAGGGAGATAAAGAATGATCCTATGAGTGGATATCGGCCTGAGAGCCAATAGGTCTACGTCACGCTACGAGATGGGTACTGAACTCTTGACCTCCCTTCATCAAACTGAATCCGTGCATATCTCTGACCATATTCATGGGTGGAGATGATGATGAAGGATGATCAAAGTAATCATTCCTAACATATTATTGGCGGAGTGGTTTACTAAATCACTTTTACCCCCGATCGCTTGTGATGTTTCTATGGGTGGTGCGGTCACCGAGGAAGAAACCATCACTCGGGCTCAGTACTTAGATTTTCTTTATTCCCAATCTAGTACTTTGTATGATTTTCTTCCAAATGCTACTTGACCTAATACCAATCCATCTAAGACGTCATCCTCATCTCATGTGGATGGTGTTATCGGTTCCTTCAAAACTCAATCTACTTCCCAGTCGACCACACTCTCCTCTACCTCCCCCCAAACTCATATCTCTGAGGTGAATGTAATTCAATCTGCCCCTTCACAACAATATGGAGGTAATAAGAAGGCAAAAAATAAATCAAAAAATACTAATAACAATGAACAACCAAAAAATCAAGCTCAAACACCTACTACCGAAAAGCAACCATAATGGAAACTGAAATTCCTGTGTATCATTTGTGGTGAATATCACTACACTCGAGACTGTCCACATCACAATGAAGTGGCCAAACTTTTCCAGGGAAATTCACAACCCGTTGTCCTTACTCAGCCTTTTCCACAGCATCAATCCATGGTTGCTCAAACCCCCTCTCCTAGGGGAAGTTATATCCATCCTCATGATGAAGCCTCGACAGTGCACATATTTATATGCTTAATGGGATTAATTTGACCACTCTCTCTAAGACATACGACACACCAGGTAACCCTAACAAAGGAAAGGTCACTAATGGTACCAGTACTTTACCAGATCCATCACCGTCCTCCATTAGTCCTCCATCAATTAATCCTCCATCTGGACCACTTCAGATTGAGAAACCTACGTTTGACTATATCTTACGCCCTCCTAAGAGCACTATCTGTAAATCTACCTTTAATCCTAGTTCACGTGCCACCTAGAACTACATCATTGTTGAAGATTTGGCTCAAGCACCATGTGTTATGTCTGCGTTAGAAGTTCTATAGCACTGCCCCAGTCAACGTAGAATGCTCTTGGCCTCTATTGGTGATGTTTATCTTGAGTCATCCAACCATATCATGTTTAACCTGGACAATTATACGTCTCGACTCTCCCACCAACTTGCTTTCCAAGTTGATGTTGTTGTTCAGAATCAAAAAATCCACCGAACTATTCTGGATGAGGGAGCCTCAACTTGTGTCATGTCTTTAGCATGTTGGAAAGGTTTAAAATCACCCACACTTAAAAAATCCCCAACGATATTATGCACATTCGATGGGTGAGGTATTCATCCCCATGGTATTTTACAGTCCCTGCCCATCCAATTAGATGGAAAAACTGTCACTGTTGATGTCGAGGTGGTTGATTCTCCCCTCGATTACAAATTGTTACTTGGAAGAAGTTGGTTTTATGCTATAACTATCATTTCCTCATCGGTCTTTCGATGTGTACAATTTCCTCATCAGGGAAAAATTTTCATTGTTGATCAGTTAGATTTTTGCACGACCGATTCTCGCGCTCCCACTACCAACAACATTCCATTCTTGGGAGACCACAAGATCACGTATGAAAGTGTTGGTGTTGGATTGCTAAAATATTCTAGCCTTATGGGTACCTTCCCTACACCACTTCCACCGACTACACAGCATATTTCCACCGTCGATATGATTTCAACCGTGGCTTATCAATATGTGGAATCATCTGACCCTTGGATTGTACCTAGTCTGTTGGAATTTGATCCAATAGGTGACACTGTGCCACTTATTCCATCCAAAACATCATACTTTTCTATCCAATTTTCTTCTCACTCTTTGGATGACCAAAATATCTTGGCACCCGACAGTTACTCAATGCCATCATGGTTAAGTTCCTTATCATCTGCGATCGACTACATTTCCCCAATTTTTCCCTCTGATGAATCTATTATGGAAATGTTGAGCATTGACGAGCTAACTTGGGATGATAACCATCATCGATCCTCTTTTCTTCCCCCTCGTGAATAAATTTGGGGAGATATACACTCTCTCTTCCCTCTTAATGTTGATTTTCCATCGTCTCCCATGCCTTCGACTTCTGATGATTTGGATTCGGTAGTTGACATGGTGATCTCTTTGATAGGGATATTGGAGCCTGATATCCTTACCCTTGTCGCAACCCTTGACATGTATTCCTTCCAGAGTTATTTTCTTCCATCCAGTGAAGATCTCTTGGAAGCCATGACCAAGTTTTGTCCCTTGACATGGTGTTATTCCAGAGCATTATTCTCTTGGAAACCATGATCAAGAAGAGTCCACGAGCATAGTTTCTCTTCTCTGTGGCAAGCTCGTTAAAAAATGAAACAGAGGTCACGAACACAGTTTCTCCTCTCTATGGAAATCTCATTAAAAAATGAAACAGAATCTTTGATCATAGTTTTCCTCTCTGTAGCAAGCTCGTTAAAAAATGAAACAATAATCTGGGGATTGAAGACAGAGCCCTGAGCATAGTTCTTTTCTTGTGTCAAGCTTGTTAAAAAATGAAACAATCACCTCTCTTCAACCTTCATTTCATCCACTCTTATCCTTTTTCTCCATCTAGTAGAGACATTGGTGACAACCTCAAAGTCAGTGAATGAATTGAAGCTTGGAGGGCATGTCTCCAACCTTTGATGATAATTCTGGAGTTAAGTCACTAGCTTTCAAGATGGGGGCATACCAAGCTTAGTCTTTGTTCTTTCTCATGCTCGTAAATACATGAGAATGCAACCAAACAACCTTTTATCTCTTTTTTGGGCTCGCATGGTTACACGAAAAAAAAAACCCTTGGATTCGTCTTTAATCTCTTTTCAGACTCTCTAAACATTAAAAGATTGTCGAGTAATCTTGCTTCCTTTCCCACTCATTAAAAGGTTTGAAAGGGCATCTTTTGAGTGATAATTTATCTCTTTTTCAGCCTCGTAAGACTAACATTATGAAAAAGGACAACATTGGAGTCATCTTTAAGTTGTTTTCAAACTCTCTAAATATGAAAAAACACCAAGTTTACCATCTCTAGACTCACTAAACAATCATACATTGAAGGGCCATACGGGACCGAACCCTTACTTCTTCCAGTTCGCTAAACAAAGGAGGGACTTACCAAAGGTGAGTCATATTGAGCATTTTTTACCCTCATCGATCTCGTTAAATTAAAAAGAGGATATCGTCTATTTGGATGGGGGAAAAATTGAAAGAAGCAAGCCAAACAGTTTTTGAAAACATTACCAGTAGCCCTTACAATCTCCCTTGAACATGACACTTTGTCTTTGCATGCATTTTAATCTCCTGAACCTCTGCACTGAGCCAATCCTTTGAGTTTTTGTTACTACTTTGGGTCACCTAATGAAAGTCACAACATCCACTACATCATCAAGTTTTGGTCCATGTCAAGTTTCTGTTGTTGTGCCTCAGTGTTCAAGGGAAGTATCTTCCTTGAGAGTTAGCCATCACAAATGTCTTGTTTCAATATATGTGTCAATCCATGTTAATTCAATCTACCAATTACATATCTGTGTCAGTTTTGTGTCGTTTATGGGGGATACATCAAGGCCCTCCTTCGACGATTTTATTCATGTCGACTTCGGCACATTATCTTGGAACTAGACTTAGAAACCAATTAGTGCCTTGGGACCTGCATGCCTCAATTGCAGGCCTCCTCGCGTCCGACAATGGGTTTAAATCATTGACCTCTAATCATATGATTCCATAGATGTTCGACTTCATATCATTCATTCACATTCGTTGGAATGTACTAGAGTACCTTGGGAATCATTGACATCAATGGTGATCTCCCTCACGCTTGTTAACGGTTTACATCATTGAACGATAATCAAGTGGTTTCTGCCATGTTCGACATCAAGACATCTATTCACATGGTTAGATTTGTACTACATCGGGATCGGTAAGAAGAACCTGGGTTGATTTTTCACTCTTATGTATACTTTGCCCAGGTTGCGAMGGAGTTCTTTTGAACTATGACACATATAYTGTTACATAGATCCACTTTGTATTGGTCATGGCTATGTCTTGTCTTCTCGTAGATCCACTGTGTATTCTTCATGAMTACGATCAGTTCAGGTCATAGGAGTATAGATCCACATTGTATCTTCATTGGCTATACCATTTTGTCAATATAATTATGGATCCGCAGTGTATTTTATGGCGGCCATACCTAAAAAGTCTTTATCACTTAAGCATAGGTATGCCTACCTTGGGTTTGAAACATGTCATAATATTTGTTTGATGGTTGTGTGAATCTTTTTCTGGTTTCTATGCGTCCATACCCTTGCTCAAAAAATTATACAAAGTACTTCATTCATCATGTCTTCTAACTTCATACTTTGGGGGAAATCTATTACACATCAAAATTACTCACTTCAATAGTGTCGCAAGTGCCATCATTACGAGTGTTGAAAGTGTTGCATCTTGTCTGCAAGTGTCTCATTTTTACCACAAGTGTTACAAGTGTCAAAAACATCATACTTCCATATTGCCTATGTTGTGCCTCTAACGACATCATAAGGACACTTAAGACACCTCAAAGGCTAGTTTGGAAGAAGAGAAATTCGTTGACAGGGAGTACAAACCTTTTTCCATTGACAAAACCACTAAAAAATGGATTTTGGAGAGGAGCGATCCCCTATCCACTGTCATGGAGTGCTAGTACTCCATGGGCCTCTTTGGGGGAGTGTTTGAGTGCTCTATGCACCCTTTTGGGGGAGTGCTACCCTTTTCTGAGCAAGTTTTGGGTTTGTTGAGACAAATCAGGGAAGAATCCCTCAATTTCTGAAGGTGGTTTGATTCGAATAGATGGTCAAGGTATGATCTTAAGGAGGATCCTCAACTGAAGGAGAGGAATCCTCAACTTATCCCAAATATCTCTCAAGTGGTTGGGCCTCTCCAAGGTTATATAAGGAGGCCTCCTCATGGTGAAAGGGGAGATGGAGATTGAGAATTACACCAAACTTATGGTCCCATGAGTGAGATGTCATCAAAGAAATCGGTGTATATTACTTGAGAAAAGGGGTTGGACAAGGAGAAATGGAAGAAGCTGTTGCACCCTCATCAAAGGATTGTAAGTACTTTTAGTTGTTCTCATCAATATATCAGTGCTTGGACTATTTCTTTCAAACTTATGTTTGTTCCACATGAGTTTGTCTGCAGTAGATGGATCTATATTTGAAATAATCTCAGTAGAGTAGGAAGTCCATTATGTCTTTGTTTTTTCTATAGGACCTATCAGGGAGCTTAGGATCGAAGCTCAACATAGAATTTGTAGGTACATAGGTCATTAATAAGGTACATACCTTTCTTGTTCTCCTTCGCATGTTAGCTTGATCAGATCTAAAAGGATGTTAGTGTCCATGTTAAGCACTTTTCTGTCTTGGCCTTAGGAGTCTAGAGACCAAGAGGGAATCCACTTGTCCATAGGGGGATTCACCTACAATAGCCACACCTTAATTTCTACCTCATGTTGGATTCAATGACTCATCATTACCTTGCTTCTCATGGGCCTCCCCCTATTGAATTCAAAACCTATATTCTAAGGTTTTTTCTTAGAGGACTATCTACCTTGGCCTCATCTTCATCATTGATGGGTGCCTTAGAATAAGCAAGGATAGACATGAGTGCTCCTTGACATGGTTGTTTCATACATGCTTCACTTCAACTCATCATTACACTTTTGAGAAATATACACTTGACAGTTCAATGATCCAATTGATTCTACCAATTTATCAAACGTTTTTTAGATGCATCATACTTCAAAAGGTGGTTTCCCTTAAAGTAGTCTCCCACATGTTTTGGCATCACCATTTTATTTTAGATATATAGCTCCATTTTTTGTAATTAGAATACTAGGTCTTGGAGTTTACGAACACCATTTTCAACTTTTTGGTCAATTATGGACATCAATAAAATTTGTTTACAACAGTTTACAGTTTAAATTTTGGTCAATTATGGACGTCAATAACTAGCATATCCCTTGTTTACAACAATTTACATATTACCCATTGATAGATTCTACACCAAATATCAAGGAGTATTTCCAAATCTTTGATCTTGAATACCCTTGTTAGAAAAAGGCATTAAGCACTCAACAACATGACTAGGACACCTGTAGTAGCAAGTATGTCCATATTCAATTACTGATGCTCATTATGATGTGGACATATAAAATTGTAGAGAAACAGAGAAAGATGAGTTGGTGGATGAGAAACATTTTGAAGGGACAATGTGGCAGTAGGCCAATTCCATTTCTATTTCCATGAAGAAGGTGAGCATTGAATTTTCAATATAGCCACACATGGGTTGCTTGAATTGTTGTCAAAATCTTGTGGTTCCCTGCAACTTCATTTTTTTATAAAAAAATTATTTAGGTTTGAGTAGGTTACTAACCTTCCTCGTGTGGGGATGGTAGTTATCTTAGAGCCTTCACAAAGTCTGTAAAACTAGATTTTTCTTTCTTCATCCAGCTTGCATCCCAAATATACCATTCCATTGAACTTGATTACAACACCACCAAAATCTGTATGCTTAGCATAGGAATTCATCAAGTTTATGTAGTTTGATTTTTTTTTAATGCCTCATAATCACATTTCCTCATATTTCATCATCATTTGGTCTATATTATTCACCTTTTCATATCCTTTACTTAGTGTTGAGTCATGAGATTCCTTCTTGTAGTCTCTTCCCCTAACATTCACCATTTGACTTAGTTATTTTTTATGGCTAACCATTTTATGAGAACTTGGTAGTGAGGTTTCAACTTGTACACCAAAATGATATATTTAGTGCATGAGTGAGTGTAAATGCCTCGCGTGCCTTTAGAATATTGGCATACCAACTCCCTTACTTCCAGTAGGAATGATCTCGTAAGTTTAATTTCCTTGGCTTTATAGATGACAAATTTTCCAGCTTCTACTTGTCCCTAAAATTTTTTTACAACAGTTTACAGTTTAAATTTTGGTCAATTCTAGACATCAATAACTAGCAATTCCCTTGTTTACAACAGTTTACATATTACCCATTGACATATTCTACACCAAATATCAAGGATTATTTCCAAATATTTGATCTTGAATACCCTTGTTAGAAAAAGGCATTAAGCACTCAACAACATGACTAGGACACCTGTAGTAGCGACTATGTCCATATTCAATTACTGATGCTCATTATGATGTGGACACATAAAATTGTAGAGAAACAGAGCAAGATGAGTTGGTGGATGAGAAACATTTTGAAGGGACAATGTGACAAAAGGCCAATTCCATTTCTAGTTCCATGAAGAAGGTGACCATTGAATTTTCAATATAGCCACACATGGGTTGCTTGGATTGTTGTTAAAAGCTTGTGGTTCCCTGCAACTTCATTTTTTATAAAAAAAAGTATTTAGGTTTGAGTAGGTTACTAACCTTCCTCGTGTGGGGATGGTAGGTATCTTAGAGCCTTCACAAAGTCTATAGAAATAGATTTTTCTTTCTTCATCTAGGTTGCATCCCAAAGATACCATTCCTTTGAACTCGATTACAACACCACCAAAATCTATATGCTTATCATAGGAATTCATCAAGTTTGTGTAGTTTGATTTGTTTTAATGCCTCACAATCACATTTCCACATATTTCATCATCATTTGGTATATATTATTCACCTTTTCATATCCTTTACTTAGTTTTGAGTCATGGGATTCCTTCTTGCAGTATCTTCCCCTAACATTCACCATTGGACTTAATTCTTTTTTATGGCTAACCATTTTATGAGAACTTGGTAGTTAGGTTTCAACTTGTACACCAAAATGATATATTTAGTGTCTGTGTGAGTGTAAATGCCTAGAGTTCCTTTAGAATATTTTCATACCAACTCCCTTCTAGTAGGAATGCTCAAGTAAGTTTAATTGCCTTGGCTTTATAGATGACAATTTTTCCAACTTCTACTTGTCCCTAAAATTTGTTTACAATAGTTTACAGTTTAAATTTTGGTCAATTTTGGACATCAATAGCCAGGATGAACTTGTTGATATATTGGTCCTATTATTGATTCTCATCCTTGAAAACTTCATATTCAACCAAATTTAGTAATCTAGTTTCTTCCACTCCTCATTGGAGTCATCATTATCTTACCTTTCCTCATCTAGCACTTTGATGCCATAATATGATATAGAAGTTTCATCCTCATTTATGAAATCTCAAGAAGGAAATTTGGTATCACTCATGCTCAAACCAACACCCTTTGGATCATTTTGATGTTCTCTTCTAGGAATGGGACCCACTTCTAGCCGAAATTATTGTCCTAATACATGGGTGTTAGGAGATTCTTAGGGTAGTATTTTTCCAAATTGGGAAGAATGTAGTTCTCATCTAATAGATAAGACATCTTTCTTAGCTCCTTCAACTTATCATTTGAATACACCTAAACTACCAAATTTATAGGTGGATTGAATGGTGCTTCTTTCTATTCTTCACACTGAAATGGTAATTAGTGGACACAATCTTCCTGGGAAACTCCAACATGCTAATTCCTTTTCTAACCAATTTTGAAAATGTTATTGGGTGGTCCAAGGACCAAAACCCCCCAAACCCTAATGTAAGATAACTATAACATATAAACCACTTATCCACCCATTGAATTCTCAATCTCTCAATGGTTTTGAATATTGGGGTGGTATCCTAATGTTTTCTCTTCTTTCTTATTGTCATTGTTCAAGTCTTTGAAGGGAACCTCTATTTTTCCACCATTCTTGTTTTCATTACACTTGTAACATTTTATTTCCTGCTTCCACATACCATTTGGATTATAGAGCTTACTACCATAATGCATATTAATGTATGGATTTGTACCTCTTTTCATTATATCCATTAAGCTTCTTGAAGCATATCACAATGTGAGGAGAAATTTGGGAAAAAGTATTAGAGTAGCTTCGTTCAAATTGAATATTCTATACTTGGTAGGAATTTTACTAATTTTATATTATTTCTCTTGCAGGTTTCACTTTTGTCTTCTAGATCAATTTGAAATTTCAATTGTGGAATATTTATTGAGATGTCAAACACCGATCGTGGGAAGAAAAGATCAAGACAAAATGATCTATCATCATACTTTCAAAGACCTCAATCCAAGGATCCACATTCTCTTCATGCTTCGAGATATTTTTAGAAACCTATCACTGAAAGAGATGTCAACTCTTGTGAGAATCCATATAATATCCAAATAATAGATAAGGAAATATGTTCCTCTGGTGATCAAAGTGAGATAAATGCATTTTCACCAGAAATTGGCAGTATGAATGTCGAAAACATTTCATTGGAAAATAACACAACAAATTCAAGGAAAATACAAAAGGTCCAATGGGACATAGGGAGAGGCTTCCAATTAGATTGGGTCTCAAAATTTCCATTTATTGATCCATTACCTCCAAAAAATGAGAAAGAGAAACCAAAATTTAGATGCAATATATGTAGTTGGAAACTTGGCGTGCCAACGACATTTCAGATGAAGTTAGATACAATTGAGAAGCATGTAGGAAAGGTGTATGAAAAGAAAAATGTAGATGGCAAGGAGAAATCTATTGTCATATGGAAATCTTCCGAGGAATGTCAACATGTCAAATATGCTAATGAATATAATGAATATTTAATAAGTAAGAAAAAACATGAGGCAAGTGGAGGAACCATCGCATCTCTATTCGAAAAGACGATGGAAAGAATTTCTTTATCCAAGACAATTCAATTAAGCACTGTATTTCACATCTATCTAAAGGGCGTCCTATTTCTCGTAGTCCCAAACAATTTTCAGAGTTTAAAAAAGTTGTCGACGGTGTTACAAATGGAAACAAGCTATTAAAGGATGTTGATACAAGATGGATCTCATTGAATGGACCAACTCAAAGATTATTTAGTGAGTACCAATCCTTGGTAGGGGTGATGTATGAACATCGCTTCAGTGTAGATAAAGCTCAAGATCTTCTCTTTCGACTAACTGACATAGAGACATTATTTGGTTGGAATTCTTCCTATGCTAGATGAAATGAATGTCCTCGTGAAAATGTCTCAAGGTCACACAATGTATATTGCAGAATACACAAATGCAAGAAAATTTGCATGCCTTTCATTGGATAATTTGTATAAATGCCAGAGTCTTTCACAGGTCCACGGTTTACAAATTGGACTACGATCATTGATATAGAAAATACTGAAAATTATTTGAAGTTTGATGAAAAAGGTATACTATGTATGGAAGTGCGTGGATATATGGTTCCTTTTCATTATATTGATAAGACAAGATGAACCACCAAAGAGCGCCCTATGTCAAGAGACCTATTCGACAAAGTTGTCATTTTAGTGAGACATAACTTGATAGAAATTGCAAAGTCACTGTCATCGGAGATAAGAGAATGATTCCCTCAAGATGAATTGTTGGAGGCCATGTCTGTGGTGTACCCTGAATATTGGAACAATTTAAAATGTCAACCTACTTTAAAATGTTACTTTGTGGAAAAATTAAATACTTTAGTGGACCACTTTTGCAAGAAGGTCGAGATACATGGAGAACAAGTTGAAGGTATTTTGGATCAATCAAAATTGTTTCAACAAGCCACATGCTTCGC
>SNQJ01S0036428.1:0-19644 GCA_010110895.2 Picea sitchensis
TGCATACGATCTCCATTTTAGGCGTGTGATAGCTCGTTGGAAAGGTATCATCGAGGAGATTCATTTTTGGGGCTCAATCATGCCTTTGGCTATCATTGATAAACTCGATATCAAAAAACCTTCATTTGGTCCCTCAAAATGGCCCCGGGAGTTAAAACCTGCTAAAAATAGTAAATTGCCAAAATTGCCATAAATCCGTTTTGAGCCATTTGGAAAAGGTGGGTGGTCACTGATATCCACCTGGATCACTCTATAATCATATGAATAGCAAAATGTAAGCTTTCTATATTCAGGCCTTCAGAATTTGAGTTAGGCCAGTTCGTGGGAAAAGACTTTCTAAAAGGGGGTTTGTAAGGCCCTTTGCTTGAAGAAGCTTCTTTGGTTGATCTTCTCAAATCTATAACCTAATTAGAAAACTTATAAATTACCTTTTTTAAACTTTATAGATCCGAACCATCTGATTGAGTTTTGTTTTTGGGAGGTCTAGGAAGAATTTTGATTTTCTTCTTGGAGGATGAAGTATTCTCTGCCTCGTTACAGAAATTGTCTTTTAGGATGAGAATATCTTTCTCGATTTGACTTGCCTCTTCGAAGGATTCTAATA
Organism: Picea sitchensis; assembly: GCA_010110895.2. Taxonomy (NCBI): domain Eukaryota; kingdom Viridiplantae; phylum Streptophyta; class Pinopsida; order Pinales; family Pinaceae; genus Picea; species Picea sitchensis. The sequence goes on from SNQJ01S0036428.1 coordinate 605, forward strand.
ATGTGGCTTTCTTATACCTTTTTACCCAAATTTCTATGTTTTGGTGGAGGGCCTTCGTATAGTATGCGACGATAAGATTTTCAGCAGGCATTGAGTCAGTGGGGATTCGATTCTTCAATGTTAGGAACCTTTGATTAAAGTATTTTATCTTTTCTTTGGGGTTCATCTTTAAACTAGAGAGTTCCATGGGTAGAACTTTAGGAGATTTGTCGTCTCCAAATTTCTCAAGGAAATGGGATTCGAATCTATCCCAAGACACAATGGTTTGGGGTTGTTGGGAAAAGTACCAAGTAGAGGCATTTCCTTCAAAGGTGTATGGAAAAAGTCTACATACTACGTCTTCGTGTTCAACACTACAGATCCTAATGGCTAGCATAAATTTTTTAATATGATCCTTAGCAATCTGCTTGGAATCTGGGTCAAATTTAGGGAGCCATTTCTCCGGATGTTTAGGCAAAGGATGTTGGGGCCTAGGTATGTCCACTGCATCTTGATCGAGCCAAGGCCTGGTGGGATTGTTTGGATTGGCCATAGGTGTGGGTTATGTCGAAGGCTGAGATGAATAACTACCTTCGTCTGATGATTCTTCTCCAGAAGAAGAAGGAGTGAAGGGGGTGGTGATGGTGGAATACCAGATCCTCCTGTTGCAAGAGTGAGGATGTGATCTGGATCCGTAGGGTTTAGGGTAAGATCAGTACCTTCAAGTTGCTCCCTGATATCGGAGAAGTCTAATGGTTGATTCAAAATCCGAGCTAGTTGTTTGATACAGGCCAAAGCACTGTGCGTCCTTAGGAGGGATTGACGAACAATTTCTTGTACGTCGGCCCCTGGGGGGGTTGGAGTTACTGGTTCAATGGTAATCCATGGATTTTCATTTGATGTGGTTTTTGTTTGAGGGACAATGTTGTCGTTAGAGTGACTTCTTGTTACTATAGGTGAGCGGGTAGGTGGGGGAGGACTCTTGCAACCTCCACGTGCCATCAATAGTATTCTGGACCTCCTTCTAGCACCATTTGTTGATGGGTGAAATTGATCGCTCGTCAACTGGAAGAGTGAATCTGATCCAAGGTTGTCTAATTAACCCAAGCCGTTTGGATTGACTCACTTTGACGGGTTTAATGGCTCCATTAGCCAATCTAAAGTCCTAAAGGAAACAAAATAACTCACTAATTACTAATTACTGAAATATATACGTACATCTAAATATATATACAGTTTATTTAAATAATATTAATATGATAATTTTGTGTATCTAATTCATATATACAATATGTACAAATTACGAGTTTTAATCTGAACTCATAAAAAAATCGAATGTAAAATGGTTCTTTTAATGACAGTAATAAAGAAAGAAAAACTAATACTTGTTTTTTGTTTGTTTTTTAATCTATATGCATTCGTAAGATCAAATATTAAAACTACAATTTAAACAGAAAAATATAGACAGTAAAAATTATACTATATATAAGAACTTCTATAATAAGAAAGCAAATGAAATAAAAGAACAAACTAACCTATTAATCACTTGAGGAGTATGCATCCAACTATTTGTGTAAATCGTACATCAGTCCATCCACGAGATAAATCTGCTATGCATCTTCACACTGTTTGGTACAAACGTTAAATTGTTCAATGACTGGTGTATTTAATTGATAAAACAACAGGATGCAAAATAATTACAGTGATATAATAGACTGCAAGTAATAACATATAAGATTAATCCTACATTAAAGCTTGCTTTTAATCAATCAACATGTTTAAGGTAAACCTCATAATATGAATTGAAAGATCATTCACTTTTTTGATAAACCTGAAGCATAGAATCATGAACTATGAAGGAAAAATTATCTTGACAACAAAACAATCTGCGAAGACGAAAGCTATCTGCAGTCATTCAATTACCAAGATAAACAAATTATAGATCACAACAACATTCACAAATGACTAAAGCATAAAGTAAATATTTGTTATGTCTAAATTTGAGTATAAGTTTTTCACAATAAGCCCCAGGATGAGATGTCTCTGAATACAAAATGATGGGTTTATAAAGGCCTCAGAAAATATAATTGTTTCCCTTTCTGAGATCAAATATTTATTACAAAAATAAAAGGGGGATGCAACCACCCAGATTCTACTAAATCCTCCAAACCTAACAATAGTTCATTTATGTTCATACAAAATGCATCAAAGATATGACTGGAATATCTTAAGGATGCCTCAGATCAAATTTGTAATCATGGATTCCTGAATATCCTGAAAGAAAAAAAGGAAAATAGAAAGATTTAGATGCATTTCTAACCATTAATTCAGAGAATTCGAATTAACATAACTAGCTACAGAATCTTGTGACTCTGTAGCTAGTTATTAGTAAATGAAATCCAATTTATTAAAAGAACAAAGCAATCTAATTTGAACAAATAGTCATATTTTAAGATAAAGAATCATACCTCCAACTATGAGATCAAATCGTATCAGATAACCTTGGAATTCACAATGGCTGTTGCAACCTCAACATTTTTAAATACTACATTTCCTGTTGTTTTTATACATTTTTCTTTCCCTTGAATAACAGACTCAAGCCTATGGTTTTCTCTTGTTAAGACATCGATCTGATCCTTTAAAGCCTTAACCCGTGACTGTACGATAGGGATATCAATATAATATCTATCAATCCATGATAGACAGACTTCACACTTTGACTGTGCAGTGGTTGCATGGGAACAAACATGGTAGAGAACCGGAGCACCTTCCATACTGACAGTGGATTCATTAACCAATTTAACACACTAAAACTCTGGATTGTTTTTCAAACAGGGAGGTAAATTGTCAACAAAGTTATAGGGTCGATCAAGGTGTGGCTCGAATGACTAAAGGTCTTCTGCAGCGGGGAACCTATGAATTTTAGAGTCCAAAATTTCGTGGACTTCGATCATACTGATTGAACTCAAATGAGAGTTCGACTTGTTACGAAGTCTCCTTGAAATTAGCCTCCCGAATCTCTTGTTCTTAAAATTTATATCAATATTGCTCTTAGATGTCTTCCCTGTAGGTTTCTTTAAATTCTTAACATAGTCATTAGGATGTATAATATGTTGACAAGTTTGTTCAATAACCTTTGGATTGATGAAGGGTTTGTTGTAAGAGGGTGAGACACAAGTCTGGGGAGGTGAGAGAGGCGTTGTAGGGTAGGCAAGGGTCTCTTCAACCATGAGTTTATCTACCTCCTCCATATCAGGGTTACCATAGTCGTTTCGGGTTATGAATGAATCCCAGCTGTCATTCTGTAACTCTAATTGATGCATGAGAAAGATTTTAATTAGGACATGATGGAAAAGGCTAGAGTGTGACCACTATTTTTTGTATCTTTTGCCCATTTTATAAAGACTCCTCAGTAAGTAATATGGCATGTTCAAAGGAAAGCCCATAAAAATCATAAGAAGATGCAAATGGTACAAAAACACAAGACCGAAACGTCCCTCACAGGTAACAAATTGTTTTACCATAGTAAGAAAATCGTGCCACCGAGCTTTTAGGAAGGAAATGGGCATACCTTTGTCACACCCTTTTATTTTCCGAGATGTAAACAACAGGGTCCAAGGAACTTCTTCCACTTTTGTATTTTTAAACCACCTTTGACCGCTTGCAGGTAATCATGTAGCTTGACTCAAGAAATCCTCTGTAACCTCCAGTTGTACATCACCCACTTTCTCCCTACACCCATCAAAGGAGAAAGCGAACTCCTGGGAAACTTGTAAATTGAAACCCTGAAATTTGCTAATGAAAACAAGCCAGCCAGTTCTCTCCAAATCTTCTCTGGCATCATCATATAGGAGAAGAGTTTGAATGTTGTTTGGTTCAACTCTCACAACAGGAGCCATAATGGATGAAAGGGTAATGAATCAGACACAGGATACAGGGAGGTTTTGTGAGACAGTCCAGAGCCATAACCCGAGCCCATGAAATTCCAACAGTGAACAGTGTATGAACATAAACTCATAATGATTAGATGGGTGTTTAATTAAAATGCATGCGAAGAGGGTTTGCAAAGCCCAAGTCCAGTCTTGGGAATGATGTTTGCCTGCAAATCGTAACTCCACCTTTGCATCTAGTACGAGTCTAGGACCAAAGCATTAAAATGAAAGTAAGTGCGCACATCGTGGGTTTTATCACAAGGTTTGGGTAAGTCAAAAATCAATGGTTTAGCAAAAGAAACGTATAGCCAAGAATCAAACAAAACCATACCAAAATAAAATCGTGGGGGTCCTTTTTTTATATAACCATCAATATCTAAGCATGCTTGGTGTTGAAAGGATCAAAACAAAGAGAGTAACTCTTCATGGCAAGGAACCAAACTTCATAAATAAATTGTATGAACAATTTTCCATTGACGAATTTTTAAAACAGAAAGATAACACAGTCGCAAATTTTCATGCTTTGTAATCATGCTTCCAGTCATGAACAAAGCATGAAAAAAAAATAATGAGAAAAAGTGACAACTTACAACTGTCGTTTCAAAAATTGTGTCATGAAGAGTAATAAAAATAAATGACTCCAGTTAGGCAGATATGTAGATCAATTAATTGATATAAAAAGTTAACAAACATTGTTGAGCTGCCAGCACACCTATGTGAAGAAAAGGAGGAAACAACGAACCATCTCTTGGATGAATTTCCCTACACAACAGAATTATGGGATTGGGCAACAGACAGTTTCCGTCAGTCTAATAGGATCAAAGGAAATATTTATGTAACTATAAACACTTAGAAGGAAAACTACAGTGACAACGAAGAGGTGATTCTTGGCTAGACCCTCACCCCCGACATGATCATTTGGGAAATTTGGAAGGAACAGAACCAATGCATATTCAAGAACCAAAGCTAGACGGTTGGAAATATCAAGGAAACAATAATAACCATGACAAGGGAAACAATACAGAGCCGCAACATCCGAACAGTAGGAGAACAACTCATTGATCGGGATCTCAGAATTCTAGAGGATTTCCAAGTGAAAGGAAGACACAACCCCAATCAGGCGAGACAGGTGCCACAACTAAGTTTAGGTGAGTGCAACTGGAAACCGCCACCAGAGGGCTCCCTCAAGATAAACTTCAATGGGGCGTCGAAGGGTAACCCAGGACACACCAGTATGGGGGAGTAATCAGGGACAGTAAAGGAAGAATTATCTGATTGTACACAAGAAGTTTGGGGAACTCAACAAACAACGCTGCAAAATTTGGAGCACTGGAGACAGGCCTGAAGATACTACACAGGGAAGGAATGGAAAATGTAATAGTGGAAGGAAACTCCATTCTAGTCATTAACATAGTAAGGAAACTCAAAAACGACACCAAAGTGGGAAAAATATAGAGGCACTAGCACTTGGCATACTATCTGCAGAAGATTCAAGACCATTTGCAGACAGGGATCACAGTGGAGTTGCACTGGGTCCGCAGGTCGACAAATGGACTCACGAATAGAATTTATAATGAAGGGCTTGACAAGGAAGGAATAGAATTGGATGCCACATGGATTAACATCCCAAGTGTCCAGTTTCAGATAGACTATACCCAACTAGTGACAAAGGACTGTGACGAGAGCCAAAGTACAGACAACCACATCAAGGCTAGAGACACAAAATTAAATGAAGGGCATGTAGGATCTAGGTTGAATTCGTTAGGATACCTTTTAAACACGAGTTACAATGCAGATCATAGTCACACCAAAAGAAGGGGTACGATACCAAGGTCCTGTCAGTAGAAGGAAGTACAAGGGTTGGTCGTGGGAGAATCGAAAGGGTAAACCGCAGCCGGCAAAGGATGAAGACCAAAGCGATATCCTGAGAGAAGGTACGGGTATACCTCATCCACTCCCAAGTCCCAAGGGAGGAAATGATTGGAGAACAACCGACAAGGAAAAATATTGGTGCTGGAACAACGACATAGCTCCCAATCGCACACACTCAGAAATAGAGATAAAGGACCGAAAGATACGCCTTTACAGGAGACAAATGATTACCTGGAGAAGATAACTTTTAGGGAAAATCTATAAAAGAAGAAGCATCAGGGATAGCGACAGACCAACTAGCAGCAATTCCAGACACCAGGAAGGGGAGAGTAGTAGCAGAGAAAGAAATAACGATAGAAGCCACATATTTTAAGAAAAGATGGTAAGAATGGAGAACACCCAGAGTAAGAGGGGGACCTAGGGGGAGGAACTCCCAATAAGCACCTAGAAGATCACTAGGATGGAACAGGCGGCCAGAGAGGCCAAAGGCACCTTCCTCAAGAAGGTAGATACTACAGTCATCGACAGTTGGGAGAGGGAAGTCAACACCAAGCACTAGGGAAAATCCTGGGAAGAACTCATCCAAGAAGAAGACGGGATAAGGGACCCAGGGGCCACACAGCCCAGGAAAACCCTCTAACACAAAATGGTGGAGGAATCTTGGCATACAAAAATGCTAATATGAAAGATGAGAGAAGAAAATAACAAGACCAACAGGGTGGAAAACCAAGGCCGCAAGAATGAAATCAGAGGAATCCTGAGCCGCCTCAGTGACTTGGAGGCTAGCGTAAGAGGCATAGCAGAGGACCAGTGGAACCAAGCTAAAAAAATAGAACAACTAACTAGTCAATTCCAACTCTACCTTCACTATGCCCATCACATGGAAATCACTCCAGGAGAACGATGTGGAACACTATCCTTCATCAAAACGACACGTACGGTGGATCAGAAAAAATAAAATGAGGTAAGGAAGGAAGGAGATGAAATCCACCCAATTTGCTTGGAGTAGCGCAACATCAACTCAAGTTCTTTTTGTTTATCAATATAGGAACAGCTCAAGTTATATGATATCTCTTTTATGTATTTCTGAAGGTATAGTCTTTTTATTTTTCAAACGAAATTATGGAGACTGGGTCGGTTTCACCGAGTGGTAGCCCATCCATCCCTTCGCTAATGTAGATAGTGCAACTTGGGGACCCCTGATCTAGTTTCCTTTTGGAATATTAGGGGACGCTCCTTAGCCCTTTTTTGTACAATTGTTTACTCAGTAATATAGAATCTGAACTCACTTACAAAAATAAAATATGGCGTCTTCCAGTAATCTTTTTCTTACCAACACCAACTACTTCCAATAGAAATCTCATATGAAGGATTTATTAAGAAGTAAAGGCTTGTCCTAGATTACCTTGGGAAAGGAAAAAGAACCTACTGATGATGATAAAAATGTCAAATAGGATAATAGGAGTGACGAAGCACGTGGACTAATCAGAATGTCCATCTCTCATGATTTAAGGTTCCACCTTAAAGAAATTGATGACCCCGATGAAGCTTGGGAAATGATTGAATCTGCTTTTGGTAAAATCAATATTATTCGAGCACAATAGTTAGAAAATCAAGTACTGACTTTAAGTCCAAGTGATTTTTCTTGCATTGGAGACTATCTATCTAAGTTTAAAACACTTATAATTTTATTTGAAGAATGTGAGATAAATATGGGGGAAGAGTGTTGCATCTATATTATTCTTTCTAAGTTAGGTAGTGCATATTATGTGTTTGTATCTACCTTTCATGCCATGAGAGAGGATCTAGGGAAAACTTATAAAAAAACCCACTCTTGAATCCTTTGTGTTTCTTTGATTAGAGAGGAATATAAGCTTATACAACTTGGAGTGATCAACACCGTAGGTACCTCCAACAAATCCTTAGTCGCCCAACAGAAATATAAACCCAAGAATCCCAAGAAGCAACACCCTCACTACATCAAAAAGAAACATAAGGGTCCCAAACCCACTTAGAGAACTTCATATCTTAATGGTGAGAAAGGAGCAAAATATAAAAATAAGAAGACTGACAGACATTACAACTTTTGCGATAAACATGGTCATGATCAGTCCAAATGTTTCAAGAAGATGGCAGGTTTAGAAGCAACAATGAAGAAGCACAACATTAGTATTGATTCTACTTCTTCTTCTTCTTCTCATGGGCATGCACTTTCTTCTTCTGGTTTCTCCTTCAATACAACTTCTACTTCTTCATATGAGTGGCTTATTGATTATGCAACATCTTATTATATGGCTACGGATAAAGACATATTTTCTGCTCTAAATGAATGTAACACCAAGAAAATATTTGTTGGTGATGATAGATCTCTTAGTGTTGTGGGATATAGAACAGTTCAAGTAGATAATGGTCATTTCAATGATGCATTATGTGTTCCAAGTCTTTCTTGCAACCTTCTATCAATATATCAAATCTCTCATTCAGGTGAAGGCAAAACTGTAGAGTTTTCACCTCACGAAGTTGTAATCAAGGAACTAAAATATCCTAAGCATGTTCTTGCAACTGGAATTGTTGATGATATTACTAGGTTGGACAAGTTTGACAACTTTGGGTCATCATATTTTTCATCAGTTTTTGTTGTTCATAGCGATGACTTGAGAAAACTTTGGCATGATAGGTTTGGTCATTTAAACTATCACTCATTGCAACAACTATGTAATCAATGGATGTTGACCGGTCTTCCTCATGTTTCATGCAGAGATGGTGTTTGTGTTGGTTGTGTTCTCAACAAACATCATCAGGATAGTTTTGACAAACATGCCTCTTAGCATGCCTCGAGCCCTTTGCAACTTGTTCACAGTGATTTGTGTGGTCCACTTTCTACTCCTTCTTTTTCTGGGTGCAAGTATTTCTTCACTTTCATTGATGAATTTTCCAGACATACTTGGGTTTACTTATTAAAACTTAAGAGAAATTTTTTTGACAAGTTTTTGGCCTACAAGGCCCTTGTAGAAAAGAAATCTAGACATCAAATTAAAAAGTTAAGAACATAAAATGGAGGAAAATATCTCAACAATAATTTTACAAGTTACTGCATTACACAGGGCATCCAAATGCAACACACTATTCCATATACACCACAACAAAATGGTTTTGCTGAGAGAAATAATCGCACATTAAAGAAATGGATAATTGTATGATCCAATCTAAGGGATTAAATCTAAAGTATTGAGCGGAAGCCATCAACTATGAAAATTACATAGTAAATCGCACTCCCACAAAGGCTCTTAAATGTATAACACCAGAAGAATATTAGACTAAAATTAAACCAGATGTAAGTCACTTTCATGTATTTGGAAGTATAGCATGGGCTCACATTCCTGATGAGAAAAGGAAATCATTGCAGCCTAAAAGTGAGAAGTGTATATTTGTTGGTTATTATTAAGACATCAAAGGTTATAGAATTATTTAACCACATTGTAATGAAATTATTATTAGAAGAGATGTTAAAATTGATGAAAATCTCTTGGCATGTGAGCCTAATTCAGTAGTTGTGCCTTCTTTGGCCTATGAGACATCTTCGACATTTGTGCCTTCTTTTGTTCATATTCTGGTTTCTTCTTTAGATGATGACAATGAGGATGAAAATCCACCTCCACCTGCTCACCTTCCTCCAGATTAGTCCTTTGAACCTGAACCAACACCAACTCCTATGCTTCCTAAATGGGTTTGTTCAAAATGAGAAGAAGCTAGTGATCTTGTCGTTGATCCTTCAAATCAGAATCGGACACGTTCACAATTCTAGCGAGCCTCTTTTATTTTGGCTCAAGTTTCATAGGCTCATGATCCAGATACATTTGCAGAAGCTTCAGGTCATCCAGCTTAGGATACAATAATGAATGTAGAGTATCGTTCTTTAATGGAAAATGATACTTGGGATATTGTACCTCTTCCAAAAGGAAGGAAACTTGTCATATGTAAATGGGTCTACAAAACTAAGTATGCATCATATGGAAGTGTTGAAAGACACAAGGCTCGGTTAGTTACCAAAGGATTTTCCTAAGTTGAAGGAATTGACTATAATGAAACCTTTTCCCCTATAGCCAAAATAAATTCTATCCGCCTTGTTCTTTCCCTTGTTGCGTCACATAAATGGGAGGTCCATTAGATGGATGTTAAATCTGCCTTCTTTCACGGAGATTTGCAAGAAGAAATCTACATGGAAAAACCTCATTGCTATGTCTAGGATGACTCTAGCCTTGTTTTTCTCCATAAGAAATATCTTTATGGTCTTAAGCAAGCTCCCCGAGCTTGGTATGCCAAAATGGACAACTTTTGTATTGACACCGGATTTACTAGATTCCATTATGATCCTAATGTTTATACCAAGAAACTAGGAATCCATATCATCATCCTTTTCCTTTATGTTGATGACCTTATCCTTACTGGTAGTGACTCAAAACTTTTAAACCATGTGAAAACCAACCTTAAGAAGAAATTTGAAATGACAGACTTAGGAGTTTTTCATTGTTTCCTTAGCCTCCAAGTTTTGCAAACCAATGAAGGAATTTTTCTTTCCCAGTCTAAGTATGATTGTGACCTTCTTCGTTGTTTTCACATAGACGATTGTAAACCAACCCCTTCTCCCTTTTGTTCTATAGTCAAGATTACTTCCAATTGTACTTCTCTTGAATTTGATGCCACCCTGTACCGTCAGTTAGTTGGTAGCCTCTTATACTTGACCCATACCCATCATGATATTTCCTTTGTTGTTGGTATTGTTTCCCGATATTTGCAAACACCCCATGAAATCCATTAGAAATAAGCTAAAAGAATACTTCACTCTATTTGTGGTACAGTTCAGTTTGGGATACATTACAGTTCAGGGGGGACTCCTTTATTGGTTGGTTTCACTGATTTGGATTGGGTCGACGACCCTGTTACACATTATTTTGGTCACTCTGGTGATGTCTCTACAGTTATGTGTTCAAGATCTCATAAGGACCTTTTTCCTAAGAAAAGTGACTATTGTCTTCTTCTACAAAACATATTTTTAAGATGAGTTCGTTGGCTGCATGTATTGTAGGGTGAAAAAACCCTAATTCTCGCAGGCTACTCTATACTTGGATTGAGAAGTGTTCGTAGTTTGCTCTATAAGTAGGGTGCGAACCTGCTTCAAAAATTAAAAGGGAGAAGAGGTTACGAAGGTTCTAGAAGAGGATCTTCTAGAAAATGAGTTGGCATTCGCATGGTTGGCATCCTACTGACTTCTCAGACTTAGTGGGATCATCCTCATCCCCTTAACCATCTCTCCTTCTCCTATATAATGAAAGGTTTCTCAAGGAAGAGGTTAAGCAAGATTGAATAAAGAATTGATGAAAGAATAGGTTCATAATTTTGTGAGGAGTCCTATTTGAATTGATTCTTGAGGCCTCCATTTGTCCATCAAGCCATAGTGGATCTTCTTCATGAAAGCGTGGAGCAAGTGTGTGTGTTGGAACGAATGACCACCGAAAGGAAGCTTGCGACATCAAGGCAATATAGTTGTATCTTCTACTTTCATTTAATATAATACAGTGGCATGTCTCTTTCCCATAAAATCACTCTTATTTTATTACATGATTCCTTGATCACATGTTTAGGTCTTCATTGAATGTATTATTTTTTCTTTCACCTTAGTCGATTTGTGTCGTTGTAGATCTGATATCACAAGGCTATCAAAGCGAAGCAGGGACAACAAAGACATAAGGAAGCGATATCTAAAGGTATGTCACGTATTCCTTCTTCAATGACAAATTCAATGATTGTAACTTAGGGAAAGTGTCATGTCATGTCCTGTTTTGTTATAGATCTAGGTGGATCTAGGGAGATCTGTTACTGTCTGCATATACCGATTTATCCTATAATAGACCCTGATGATCGGAAGTCTACTGCAGGTTATGTTTTCAGACTTGGTTTAGGACCTATCACTTGGGCCTATAAGAAACAACAAGGTATTGCACTTTCTTCAGCAGAAGAAGAGTATTGAGCAGCAGTAAATGCAAGTCAGGAAGCCTTGTGGCTTCGACAGATCCTTTCAGAGTTTGTATTCCAGCAACATCATCTAAACATCCTTTTGTGCAAAAATCATAGTGCCATCAATCTCGTCAAATACCCAATTCAACATCATCACAACAAACACATAGAGATACACATGCACTTTATCATAAAGCTCATTCATGATCAATTTATTGAAGTGCTCTTTTTCCCTACAGAAGATCAAGTTGCAGACATTTTCACAAAGTCTCTTACAAAAGCTAATTTTTCCAAACTTCGATCTATGTTAGGAGTTCAGGAAGTTTTCATCAAGGGGGGATAGGCTCTAATGCCTCCTTCCTTTTCCTATTGTGTCAATATTTTAAATCCTTCAATACTATCCCAATTGTTCTTAACAGGGGATGTTAGGATATTTAGACACTTAGGAATTAGTTAATATCAAATTGGTCTAATGTGTCATTAGGTAAAAGTGTGTTTCTTAGTGTGTTTATTTCATATGCATTAGTATGCATTTGTAGTTAGGAAATCCGACGGTCACGATATGTTCCCGACATATAATGATCTAACGATTCATATTCTCCTCGATCTTAACGACCATTGGTCCATGGATTAACACCTGATTGGTCCATGATCTCTATTTAAAGAGCATGGAGGGTCATTTTCCGATGATTGATTGTGAGAAGCTCTTTTGTAAAATATCTCTGTAATATTTTTTTTTTGCATTAATAAATTGCTCCAAGTGTTCATGCTGGTTGGGGCCATGGATGTTTCCCCGTAGGGGTTTTACCACGTCAAAACATTGGTGTGTTGATCTTTGATCTAGTTGTGTGAGTGGTTACTGAAGGTGTTCGTCCTTTATTGGAATACCTGTGTTGTTGAACAAATACCATAATTAATTAATACATCAATGTTTTGTTAGAGTATGTAGGCAATCAACTCACAACGACCACATTTAAGTAAAAAGTAATTGATATATTCCCATCAATCCATTAATTTTAAAAGATGAAAAATAAGGCCATCCACTTATATCAATCATTTTTTACTTAAATATACTTGTTTCTAGTATTATATACATTAACACCATCTTATTTAAAAATACTTCATAAAAAATATTTATATATTCCAACACAACTCCTCTCATTCTAAATCCATATTAATAATTGGAACCATTTATGGATTACATTTAGTTTCCATAAAAACTACTTTCATGCATAAAAATCACTTTCCACGCGAAATATCTCTTTCCATAAACCATTTCCCACATTGAAGATCAATTTGAAGCGGTGGATATGGCACTGCATGACTAAGAAAGGTGACAACTTTCATGACATGTCTTTAAAAGCCTTATTTCAATGCGGTCATGGTTTGTAGAGTTCTTCTCCACGTGATTTATGCCACATATATCTCTAGAAGCATCCATTTCGTCCATAATTATGTTGATAGGTATTCTCTATTAAAATTGGTGGTTTAATTAATCTTTTAATATAAATAAAACCAAGATTACTTAACTTTTAACGTTTACATATTAATTAACTTTTTATTTTATTTTGAAAACATTTAACAAGTATGGTTAGTGGAATGTGAACCATGACATCTATTAATGCCACGTTTCAATTTCAATTTCAATGTAAGGTTAAAGCATGCATTGATAGTGGTTGGTTTTTAATTGTGTTGGACACAATTCCCTTCCTGTGAATTAAAGCATGGGCTACCAAGTGGAGGTGGAAGTGGAAGCGATATTTAGGTGGAGAGTTGTGCATTTTTAACTATGTTGCACACATCTCCCTTTCTTGTCTCTGTTGTTCTTTTCATTTGGTTACATTGGTCTGTGTTTTTAAATTTTTCCTACACCTTTTAAATCTTAAATCAACTTGTATCATTTTAGTGTCTTTAAATCAACCTGTGTTAAATCAAACATTTTAAACATTTTCGTTGTCTTTATGATTTCAATATAGCTATATTGTATAATTATTATGCTAGGAATTGGATTTATTTCTTCTTAGTGTCTTTAAATCAACCTGTATTAAATCAAACATTTTCGTTGTCTTTCTGATTACAATATAGCTATATTGTATAATGATAATGCTAGGAATTGGATTTTTGTACATGTACAATAAATTCAATTTATAGATCATCACTAGATCAACCATTCCACAATGAGAAATATACCATCACTCAAGCAACTATCCCGCTCTCAAAAATATACCATTGTTGCTCATGAAATACTACAAGCTTTGGACTACCAACATATATATCTTCTCCATTTTTCTTAATAACCGTCTCAAAGGGATGGCCTCCGTTTATCATTACAATGTTGGAAGACTTATAAGCACTCAAAATCAACCATGTGACCCATGCTCAACACATACGGAAGACCCAAAACCACCCAAAACGATTTTTATTTCTTTTTATTTATTATTATTATTTTTTTAATTTTTTGTTCTAATTAAAATTATCACTTAAATCATAAACCAGCATTTTTCAAAAATTAACTCCATGCTACTTATATGTTTTGGCCAAATTGTTGGTGGTGTGGCTTCATACTCAGATAGATTTTAGAGTAACAGGATTTGGTTGGTTTCCTTTACCAAAATTAAAGTGATCGATCAATGTATGTGCATATAAGGCAAGAACCCGTCTAGGTTTTGAGTTTTTTCTCAGGATTTAGTGCTAATTCAAAGGCGTCCGCTCGGTTTTGAGTTTTTCTCAGAATTTAGTGCTACTTCAAATGATTAGACTCAATATTTTGATATGTACTTGCAAAAAAACTACATAGTATTTGTATTTTTATGTGTACCTACAAGACCCCAATAAAATTTATTTGGGTTAGGGTTATTAAGATTATTTACCATTGAATTTATTAGAGTTAGGGTGATTAGGGTTAGTAAATTTAAAGTATATTTTTAAAAAAAAAATTGTATATCCTATTTGGTTTTGTGTTATACCATGACTAGCACTGTGTTTTCTGATCGTAAATTCATTTATAATAAGACTAGAATTAATCATAAAAAAATTTATTTTGAAGCCTTCACTGGTAAAAGTGTTTAGTGCAATGTGCTCATATAAATATTTTTTTAATAAATTACTTCACACAAAGCAGCGGCCCAGAAAATTCAATCATTTTCTTCAACACCTTACAAAACATTCACATGGATTAGTAGCCATCCAAAGGCATTAGTTTTACTGTAGTATAAAGTGGTCTGATCTTAGATAGAAAACCAACTTAATTTTCCTCACTCTGCCAATTCACCACCCTAAAGATCTATTCAAACAAGTGTACATAAGCCCTGTACATTACCTATTCCAAGAAATAATTCTTCCCTCTCAAAGGCCTCTTTGAACACACTTAATAATGAAGCAATATCATACGTATATGAGAAACTTCACAGGAATATATATCTAACTCGTTGTATAGCTCTTCCACAACTAGCAATATAAAGAGTAATGCCTCAAGGTATTGAACCAACAAAATGAGTTTCGTGATGGCAGGGGCATAGGATTGCTCGAATATGCTTCCTCTACAGATATAATTGTTGGCTAATAGCTATGAAACACGTTGGAAGAGGAGCACACGAATTTACGGAAAGCAAACAATTTATGTAGCAACGATATATTTTAATTTCTTCGGGATACCTGAGAAGACTGTGAAGTGTGCATAAGGTGAGATGGAAAAAATAGAAGAACAAAAATATCTCATATCATACTATGAGAGAGTATCGAACATAACAACTAAGAGTAACATTTTAGAATCATAAATGAAAATATTTCAATTTATTAAATATGAAATATTTCAGTTTATTAAATGTTGTGAGGTTTGGGTTTTAGTATTTTCAAGGAAATATGAACAAAATTGAAAAACAATAGAAGCTAATTGTAATAATAGCCTTGAAATTAGGTCCAATACTTTTATCCTACTTCAGTAAAAGTTAGAATTCTTCCAATTGGGAGTATAAAGTTGGAACTCATCATGATTTACTATCAATGTTCTTATAATAAGTATAAGTTATTAAATGATTTTCTATCAATGTCCTTAGAACAAGTATAAATCAAGTATATTTACCATCAATATCCTTAGAACAAGTATAATTCATCATCTACAAATTTCAAGATGATTTGCTATCAATGTGATGAACATAGCCTCATTGTTGCAAGAACATAGCCTTGTCATCGTAATGTGATGAACATTGCTTCATCGTCACAATGTAATGAAAATATCCTATCGTCATAATGTGACAAACAATGTCCTCTCATCGCATTGTGATGAATATAACCCCGTCGTTGTAATAAATGTCCTATTTTCACAATGTGATGAACATATGAAATTTGTGTTTATCACATATATATACGACATACGATGAACATACGACATTTATGTTCATCGCATAACCACTTTTTACTTAAATCTCTTATTGTCGCAATGTGATGAACAACCCCATTGTCGCAATATCCTCCTCATCGTCAATATGTGGCAAACAATATCCTATCATCACAATGTGACACAAATATCCAATCGTCATAATGTGATGCAAACATCTTGTCGTCTCAATGTGATACACAAAACCATATTGTCACAATGTGACGAACATAGCCTTATACAATGAAGATACAATGTGACGAACATAACTATATTGTCGCAATATGACAAACATAACCATATTGTCACAATGTGACAAACATAGCCTTATATGATGAACATAGAATGTGACGAACATAACCATATTTTCGTAATGTGATGAACATAACTAGTGTTGACCTTGGTTGACCATGACCATGATTCACTGTGGTTGACCATGGCTGAAAATGGTTAACCATGTTTGAAAGTTGTTGTCTATAGATGACCATGGTTGGCCATAACCATACTATCGCAATGTGACGAACATAACCATATTGTTGCAATCTGACAAACATAACCATATTGTCGCAATGTGTCGAACATAGCCTCGTCATCACAATGTGATGAACATAACCATATTGTCACAATGTGATGAACATAGCCTCATCATGGCAATGTGATGAACATATCATCGTCATCTAAATGTGACGCAAATATCCTATCGTCATAATGTGACAAACAATGTCATGTTGTTGCAATGTGATGAACATAGCCCATTCATCTCAATGTGATGAATATACGGCATTTATGTTCATCACATAGCCATATGACATATGATGAACATATGACATTTGTGTTCATCACATATCCACTTTTTACTTAAATGTATTGTAATCATAATGTGATGAACATAGCCCAGTCATCACAATATCCCCATCGTCGTCAATATGTGACAAACAATATATTGTCGCCACAATTTTATGAACATAGCCGCATCGTAGCAATGTGAAACAAATATTTGCATGACCAAATGTGACGCAAATATCCCATCGTCGCAATGTGATGAACTTAGACCCTCCATCCTAATGTGAAGAAAATATGAAAGCAATGTAACACAAATATCATATCGTCATCGCAATGTGACACAAATATCATGTCGTCAAAATGCAACAAACAATGTCCTTTTGTCACAATGTGACAAACATAGCTCTGTCATCTCAATGTGATGATCATACAACATTTATGTTCATCACATAGCCATATGACATATCATGAACATACAAAATTTATGTTCATTACATATCCACTTTTTACTTAAATGTCATGTCATCACAATGTGATGAACATAGCTCCATCATCGAAATATCCCCATCGTTGTCAATATGTGACAAACAATATCTTGTCCTTGCAATTTGATGAACATAGTCCCATCATATAAATGTGAAACAAATATTTGCATCACATAATGTGACACAAATGTCATGTCGTTGCAATGTGACGAGATTAGCCCCTCTGTCCCAATGTGATGAAAATAACCATATTGTCGTAATGTGATGAACATAGATTTGTCATCACAATGTCATCAACATATCTTCTTTGTCGCAATGTGGTGAACATAGCCTTGCCGTCACAATGTCATGAACATATCCTCATCATCGCAATGTGACACAAATATCCTATCATCATAATGTGACAAGCAATTCCAAATTTAGCTATCTGAATGTCATTCATCATCTTGGTCAACCATAGTCATGGCCAACCATGACCACCTATGGACAACAATTGTCAAACATGGTTAACCACTTTCAACCATGCTCAACCACATTCAATCATGGTAATGGTAAACCAAGGTCTACCATAGTTTTCCTTTCAATGTGACGAACATTGCAGTGTAATCACAATGTGATGAGTATAAAGTATTTAATACTTTATTATTAATAATCAACTAATAACTAATAATTAAATTGTTATTAATATATTTAATACTTAAAAACATTAATATATTTATTTAATATATTTAATACTACTCGAACACATTATTGTATTTTTTATTTTATATATTCATTTATATATGATTAATATATTATTTAAATAATACATTTATATTATAATGTATTTATCTTATAATGTTTTATAAATATATTTTTGCATTATTCATGTATTTCTAATACTTTATTATTTTAATATATTATTGTGATTTTCTTAAACTTTAAAACTTTATTAATATACATATGTTTTATAGATTCATCTATGGTTAATACTTTAATTTATTATTATATTTTTTTAGATACTTTATTAATAATATTTTATTATACTTTATAGATGTATTTCTTAATAATACTTTAATATTTTGGCTTCTTTAAAGGGTTGAGCATTTGGACATGTGAAATGAGGTGAGTCACTTTTTACTTTGATTCAATTTTAATTTTACGTAAAGAGATTTTAATATATTTTATTTATTTATTTATTTTAAGTTTGAGAAGTAAAAGTTGATTTAAATACATCTTTTTTCTCTTCTTTTCAATATGAGCACTCCACCACCTATTCCAAAAACTCAACCTAACAAGGGGAGGCCCCCCAAAATCACCCTAGAGATCCTTTACAATTATATGGAATCAATATATAAAACAAAAGAGAAGAGAGAGATGCCAAAATCCAAATAGGGTCAGGAATATTTATAAATATAGTATACTTAGTAAATCTTCGATCTTGAAAGGGTCACGAATATTTATAAATGAAGACCTCAATCCCGAATACCAAAGGAAGGAAGTTCAAAAGGTAAAAGAAGCCAGGAAAGAAGGAAAATGGGCAATAATTAGAAATCGAAAAGCTATTGTTAGGGGTAGAGACCAGAAGGATAATAATAAATAGGAATTTGGGACACTTGG
>SNQJ01S0036428.1:54867-75455 GCA_010110895.2 Picea sitchensis
AACGTGGAGGCTCTTCTCCCAGATGTTCATAAATCTCCAAGCAGGCTGTGGGTTTCAGCGATAGTTTCCAGACTTGGATTCCATCGAGACTGCCGAGTGGCATCTTGAATTAAGGGAGGCACCACCAGATTTTCCATCGCGATGTTGACATTATTGGCGGAAAGAAATGAAGCGAGGTCTTCTTTTCTAAGTCGAAGCTTCACACGCACGGTGGATCCGTCGGTGGAGTAGGAAGAAGAAACAATCCTGACGTCGCTTCTAGGATCATTTGCTTCTTCTTGTTTTATTGAATCTCTGCCTATACCTGCAGAAGACGGTGGCTGTAGCCTGGAACTGGGGCTTTGGATGTTATGATCAGAAGCAGCTCTTGCAAAGGGCCCTTTGTTGCTATTGTTGTTGTAATTGACGAGTTCATCCTGTTGCAAAGGGATGAGATAATAGAGATAACCAGCTACAAGCCCTGTCCTTTCCGGAAGAGGTCGAGTGAAACTGCCAATCCCAAGTCGAGGACCGGCGGGTGCCTCAAATATCCCATGATTTGGATAATCGATTAATATTTCCTTTACAGAAACAGGACTCCGCAGCTTCATCACCGTTCCGTCGGCTTTCATTATCTTTATCCGTCGACTATGACGGTGGACGAGTGCTCGTGGTAGCATGTTACCCATTCTGCTGATCCCCTTTATATTCTATGTATCGTATTCCTCGTATATATGTGCACAGAAGAGATCCAGAGAAGCTTGTGTGTATATAGTAATTTACAGAGGTGGAGAATTCAAACTGAGATACGTAGGCTACTCTATTCTCCGCTATGCTATGATATCAATTGCATATGGACGACTGTTATCTATATTTATAGAGAGGACAGAGGGTGGGCTGAAGGTGGATTAAATTGACCTAATGAGCATGACTCGAAAGCAGAAATTACCGCTAATTCAGGTAATTCAACGAACTCCGTTTTCAAGAAAAGCGTTCTCTGAATTCCTTTACGTGACCAACGCACATGTATTTTAACGTGGAAAGTTTATTGTTGACTAGACCTCAATCCATGGCATCATTATCACACATGACAACGACAACGTCGTGATCACGAAATCTCCATACCGCGCGTGATTATCGCAAGGGATAACGAAGCCAAGAGTCCATGACGAATATTACAGCAACCGACTTTCAAATGGGATAAACTTGATTTTCGTGTCGTGGAATTTTCCTGCAGACTCCCAGTAGATTTCGTGTCGTGGAATTTCTCCTCCCACTAGATAGGACAAACATTTTCCACGTTTTCTTCATGTTCTAAAACAATAGATTAGACGACAATTTCTAACACGTAGCAGGGCATCATTATCACACGTGATAACGACACCTCCATGCAGTGCATCATTATCACACGTGATAGCGAGAGATCACATGGAGTAAACTATATTTGCTGACGTGGAATTTCTCTTGTCACTAGATAATGCAAAGCATTCTCTACATTTTCTTCTTGTTGTAATAGAATAAATTACACGAGAATTTCTATATAACACACATATACGTATATCCTCACAAATAGCATACATTGTGAGAACGACATTGTTAACAGAGTGTTATGAGATGGTCGAGAGACATCATGTTGGCAATGGGTTGTGTTTGAGGAGAACTATTAGGAAGTTAAACAATAAATACCATCATCACCGCCACCTTTTTTATTACGAACGGGTTGTGTTTGAGAAAAAAAAATGGTGAGATGAAGAATCACGGGGAAATTCAACAATACCATCGCCTTATTAATTTCGAGTATAGTTTTGCCTGAATCCATGCATAACTCGGATAACTCTCTGTGGTATCTTCCGGTCGACGGGTTTTGGCACAAGACAATCCTGGTATAAAAGTTAGAAAGTTTGTGTACGTGGTAGAACATTTTAGGCAGTGCGTTTGGTTTCTTAAGCCGGTTGTACAAATTTTGTTATCTCGAACTTTATCAGATCCCTTGGATACCGTGCTTTTTTTTTTCCAAGAGAAATTACTCAATTATATATAAGGTATATAATCGTTTACAATAGCACTGTAACCAGTCAAAGCTGTAAATAACGTGAGCCAATTAACAGGACAGGTCTAAAATGTTGCTGAGCTTGAAGGTGCCAGGCGAAGATTGAATGGGCAATATGTCCGGTAGCGATAAAGCCAACGCAGGAGCGGACTGCAAGTCTCATGGCCATATCTGTACAGTCGGGAGTCCTATGATAAGGATCGGAGGCCTCGGCCAGTGATACCAGCCTCAATCACAAAGCCTCGAGGCTGAAAGCACGAAGGCAAAGACAATCCCAGCACATGCGATAAAACTTTAGGACTGTTGTTCACTGATTGTCAATGGTGCAGGAGGAAGAGACACCGCTACTAATAGTGTGGCTGTCACCAAAGCCGAACAAAACAGATCTGTGCAAAGAGGAGCTCAATGCGCATAGATTGGAAACCGAAGCAGCAATCAAAGTTAATCTTCGAAGAGATTGTAGAAGGATGTCGAGCTCTCCATTCCTCTGTCACAGTGGTAGATGGATAGTCTGCCCACCTTTTGTCTGAGGGCTCTCTTGGAGAGTGCATCCGCTACAAAATTGTAGGATTGGGGAGGTGTCGGAAGGAGATGTCTGTGAAGGAGCGAGCCAGCTGAAGTGTTTTAGGTTTCCAGCCCTCAACGTGGATAGAATGGAGCTGACACGATCCATTAATCCAGTCAATGATTACCTTAGAATCGCCTATGACCTTTAGATGATCTAGGGACCAAGAGGAAGCCAGCAGGAGTGTAGTCCATAAGACAAGTAACTCGGCTTTAGTATTTGTACCCCTACCACAACTTAGGGTCCACTTTGTAATCCTCTCTGGGTGAGATTGGAAAGTGCCTCTAGCACCACAACAGAATCCAGTGGACTGTGCCGCTCCATCAAAAAAGACCACCGAGTAGCCTGTCGGTAAGATATAATCGACCTCTTTGTGCAGATGACAGTGGACTGTGCCGCTCCATCAAAAAAGACCACCGAGTAGCCTGTCGGTAAGATATAATCGACCTCTTTGTGCAGATGAGCCAAGTCAGGAGGCTGTTGCCAATGGAAAGAGACCTGTGCTCTGTGGCAGACCGCCGGAAGAGATGGGGAAGCATCCTCAAAGAGCGCCTTGTTTCGCTCGAGCCAAATATGCCAGCTAACATGAACAGCAAGGGTAGGGGGCGCAGCGTGTACAGTAGACCAGGAGTGGAAACAATCAGTAAATGTGGCATCGGACCAGAGGAAAGGAAGTGAGAAGTGTTGCAGGGTGTGCTTCCAGATATTTTGTGTAAAATCACAGTGAATAAACAGGTGATCAATGTTCTCCGATTCTCTTCTGCAGAGAACACAAATCCCAGGTCCTTGCCAACCTCTTCGAAGAAGGTTCTCCCAGGTGAGGAGTTTGTCATTGACCCCGAGCCAAAAAGAATAATTTTAGCTTTAAGGGAAGTTGCCAAGACCACAACCGACGGTGCCACAAAGGCTGTGCCTCAATCACTCTATCCAGAAGGAGCACATCATATACATTTTTGGCTTCAACAAGCCCCGTACCATCGCCCCCGGTCCAGGTGAGGGTGTCCCGCGCGGCTGTGAGGGAGAGGCCCGAGCACTTTAAGGTAGCTGTAAAAGTGTCTAGCTCCGAGGCTGCTGGACCGCCGAGGGCCAAATCGTTGATGTGTAGCCAATGATCAGGGAGAGGAAAGACACAGTTCTCTTTCTTTAGCTGTGCAAGTGTAGAGATATTGTGTGTCAGCAGTAGAGACCGGAGCTGTAGGGACAGAATCGAATGTTCATCTAGGCCTAAGAGTTTATCTCTGCCCAGTTTGATTTCTTTACCCGATCCCGGACTCCATCGTAACCAATGCAGTATAACCTATGAGGATGACACCAAACCCTTCCAGAAGGGAGAGGCCCAGCTCTGTAACAGATGAGGTTTCCGAAGCCAAAAGGAGAGGGGTTTGTTTCCAAAATATTTGTCCTTGATAATCCGGTGCCATATGTTGTTGGTGGAAATAGCTCTCCAAAAGGAGCATGCCAATAATGCCTTATTGAAGATGCAGAGATTTTTTAGTCCCCATCCACCCTCCCTTTTTGGCCTAGAGAGCGTCTGCCAACTGCAAAGATGAAATCGCCTATTTCCAACACGGTCATTCCACAGGAAGTTGAAAGATAATCTGCGGAGCAGAGTAGTGATTTTGGCAGGGATCCGTTCCAGAAGCATCCAGTAAACAACCAGGCTTTGAAGGACCGATTTGACCAGGATGAGACGTCCCCCCAGAGACAACCATTTGTTGCACTAGAAACCAATTTTCCGTTCAAAAGATGACACCAGCCAAGTCCAGTCAGTTGCAATGGAGGCTCCCCGTTTTAGATGGTATCCCAAGTAGCTGAAACCTAAGGATAAGTCAAAGAAAGAGAAGGGGAAAATATCTTTAAGAGAAGAGAGATCCGCCACCGACAGGCCCCAATGATGTACCGAGGACTTCGTGGGGTTGATGGACAGTCCCGATGCCTTGCAGAAAATCTTAAGTATATCCGAGAGTGTTGCCCATTCCGAATCATCCGCTTTGGAAAATAAAAGTATATCGTCCACGAACATAAGATGGACGATCCTGTGTTGGCTAGATACCTGAATACCTGAAATACGGTGCCCGGCCACATTTTTAGTGAGAAGTAGACTCAGCCCTTGGATACCGTGCTTATACTCGCAGCCCTGCTACCACACATTGTACCACCTAAACGCAAAGGATTACGTTGTTGGTTAGCTTTGAGAGAAGTATCTACGTTCGCCATTTCCATATGAAGGAGAACGAACATCAAAGAAAATAATATCAAAACAACGTCATCGACGGAATATGCCAAAAAGGCCAGGTTCGATTCGCTCTAAGTGGAGTAGGTTAACTGTGTTTGGAGCAGAATTCGATGATTCTAACTGTTATTGTTGTAATAATATATGAATATAACTAGCAACAATCACTTTTATGTAAAAAGTGGTTGATATAGGTAGATTACTTTTTATAATTAATGGCTCTCATATCAATTCATGAATTTCCTATATCAACCACTTTTTACATAAAAAGTGATTGTTGCTAGTTAACTTTAGCATGTATAGGCACAATACATTTTAAATGTAATAATTAAGTATTATTTAATAATTACTTAATTATTATTTAAAATAAAATAATTAATAATTTAGTTAAAATAATTATTAATTAAATCATTTATTAATAATATCAATAAATAAATTAATAAATTATTATTATAATTATTAATAAATTATTAGTAATAATTTTATTAGTAATAAATTATTAGTAATAATTAAATAATAATAATAATTTAATAATCATGACCTTAGTCTTATTAGTATTAACAGTCATACTCATATTGGAGAAAAAATCTTTGAGGATTCTTAGTTGGTTTTCAAGATCATGGGGACTCCTTGCCATAAGAACGATATTGTCGGCATAAAGAAGAAGATTGATGACTATACCAGTGAGAGTAGGGCCGACACAACCTGTTTTTTTCCAATAATTCTTCTAACTTATCAATGTATATGCCAAAAAGGGTAGGGGACAAGGGGCAACCTTGTTTGACTCATATATTGCACTTAATCTCTTTTGACGAGCCCTTACTGTTTTTAAACTTAGCAATAATGTTATCATACATCCTTATTGCGGCAACCCTCAACTCGAGAGGCACTTTTATCTCTTCCAACTTATTCCAAAGGTTTTTCCTAGGAACCATGTCAAAAGCTTTTTTAATGTCAACAAAACAACAAAAAGGATTGGTTTTAGTATTGTGGAACTCCTCTGCAATGATCCTAAAGGTAACAAGATGGTCCACAGTTGAATGATATCTCCTAAACCCAGTCTAGCCTTTAACTCTTTTACCGTGACTTTCTAGCCAAAGGCTAATCTTCTTTTCCAAAATAATTCCATAAAGCTTGTCTAAAATCACGCTAATCATAATGGTTCTATAATTAGAGGGAATGTTTCTATCCTCATTTTTAAAAATAGGAGCAATGAGGCTTTGTGTCCAGGGTTTAGGGAAGCCCTGCTTGACTGCAAAATTGAAGAGCTTGTGTATGTGAGTGATAAGGATTGGCCCTCCGATTTTAAAAATTTCAACTTGGTAGCCTTCAATGTCCTTATATTTCCCATTTGCAAGCCACTTAACCCCGAACTCTATGTCATTTAAAGAAAAAACTTCTTCCTTTGTAGGGACAATAGGAATGGTGTCCATGGAATTAGGGAACTTATAAAGACTTTTAAGGTAGAAATTCCAATCTGTTAAGGGAATCCTATTATTTTCTTTAGTATTGCGGTTTAGAATTTGGCTCCAAAACTTCTTAGGATCTATCTTATATAGTTGTGAAAGTTTCTCTTTACTTTAATTGATATAATGCCTTTTTTCCCTTTTAATTAGGGCTTTGTACGTATTGATCTTATCGAGTTTTAAGGACTCATTAGAAGCATCCCTAATGGATTTCCTAGAAATTCTACATTCTTTGTCATACCAAGCGTTGGTCGTTCTATTATTCTTTTTATAGGACACCTCGAAAAAGAACTTGTTAATAGAAGTGGAAAGGGTAGTTGTAAAATTATGATAGAGTTCTTCAATGTTGTCCTTATAATTTAGGAGATTTAATTTACTATTTAAATCCTTTAAGAAAATGTCAACTTTACTTTTGTCAAAACCCAAATTCCTTTGATTATGAGAATTCACTCATGGTCATTTAAAAGGTCAAAAGTTGCTATTTGGTTGGAAAACAATACTAATGTATAAATACATTAATGTATTAATTAATTAATACCTTAATACAATGCATAAATAAAGTATCAATAATGATGATGATGATGATGATGATTAACGTCCATTAAGACCTAATGGGTCTATCGGACCTTAAGAGGGTAAGTGGTTACTTGTGATTCTTTAAAAAAAAAAATCTATGCTCGAAAAGCATTAAGAGAAGATTACCAAGATCACCATATTTTTGTTGAGTTAAGATGTTAGGAAGGTTGGTAGTGTGATCAATATTTTGAAAATGAGATCTAATATGGGTATAGGCTGGACAATCTAAGAGAAAGTGTTTTTTATCTTCAACCTTCTTAGTGTCACTCAATAATGATGATGATGATGGATGATTAACGCCCATTAAGACCTAATGGGTCTATCGGACCTTAAGAGGGTAAGTACTACCAGATTCTTTAAAAAAAATCTATGTCTAAAAGCATTAAGAGAAGATTACCAAGATCACCACATTCTTTGTTGAGTTAAGATGTTAGGAAGGGTGGTAGTGTGACTACATTTTGAAAAATGAGATCTAATATGGGTAGCTGGAATCTTAAGAGAAAGTGTTTTATCTTCATCCTCTTAGTGTCACAAAGGTGACACACCTCTTTCATCCATGGTAGTTTTTAGAATTGACCAATGCCCAGCTTCACCTTTGGAGCTCATGAGAATTTGTTCTTATTCCAGCAATGCATTATTTCTCTTTTTACACCTCTAGAAAACAGATAGATAATTTATATCTTATAGATTAGGGTTGATTACATCTTTATAATACCCTTTAATTTTCTTTTTTCCTCTAACTCTTTATCACAACAAATTTTCTCCTTAAATTAAATAATATGTTTAGGTTTTTTTTTTACATTTTAAATAAAAAAAAAAAAAATGGTTTCTTCCATGATTCCTCAATAGTTTAGCCAATACCAGGTGTCTTTATGCCATCCCATCCTTGAGCTTCCATGGTGGTTATGACTTGATTTTGAAGAAATTTTAGGTAGCTTAGTATTCCATGTTGTTTTAACTTGTTCTTATACATTCTGTGATCTAGACATAGCCATGCTTTCAATGGGGAAGAGGCTTCACTCTGAGGAGGATGGGATATTGTTTATTTCCTTTAATTTTAGGATTATAGGTTATAAAATCTTTTGTATTTTCTCTCTATCATTCTCCTCGTGATTCACGAGAGATACTACGTACCTGCACTCACATCCATAAAGAATAACCGTGTAACAAGAGTCTCAAAGAGGAGTTTCTTCTTATCCCAACTCTAAAGTTCACTTGATTTTACAATTGTTTTCAAGCCCATAATAAGCTTTCCATCCCCAATAACTCTTTTCAAATGCTATAATTCCAATTGAAACTTGTGGTGAATATCAATTCCAAGATATTTGTGGGAAGGAAGCCTACCTCCAAGTTGTTGTTGTCATATACAAAGGTAGTACTCATAAGGTATCTTATTGATTTAATAATCATGACCTTAGTCTTATTAGTATTAAATATACCCATATTGGAGCAAAAATCCTTTGAGGATTCTTAGTTGGTTTTCAAGATCATGGGGACTCCGCTACAAGAACGATATTGTCGGCATAAAGAAGAAGATCGATTGATGACTAAGTACTAGTGGTGAGAGGGGCCAACACAACCCTACAATAATTCTTCTTAATCCTATAAAATGTATATGCCAAAAAGGGTAGGGGACAAAGGACAACCATGTTTGACTTCAATATTGTAGTTAATCTCATTTGAATACCTTCGGGTGTTTTAAATTTAGTAATAATGTTCCCATACATCCTTATTACAACAACCCCAACTCGAGAGGCACTTTATCTCTTCCAAACTATCCCAAAGGTATTTCATGGGAACTGTGTCAAAATATTTTCTAAATTCAACAAAACATCAAAAAAAGATTGGTTTTAGTATTTCGGAACTCTTCTGTAATGATCTTAAAGGTAATGAGATGGTATACCATTGAATGATATCTCTTAAACCATGGCCTTTAGTTCTTTTATCATGACTTTCTAGCCAAATGCTAATCTTCTTTCCAAAATAATTCCATAAAGCTTAGCTAAAATTGCCAGCTAGTCATAATGGTCCTATAATTACCTGTAATGTTTTTATCCCCATGTTTAAAATTAGGTTCACAGGCTTTCAGATCCAAGGATTAGGAAGCCCCCAGCCGGACCTAAATTGAAGAGCTTGTATGTGAGGGATAAGGATGGGCCCTTCTGATTTTAAAATTTTCAGCTTGGTATCCTTCAATGTCCTTAGCTTTCCATTTTATGGCCGCTTAACCCTCGACCCTATGTCATCTAAAAACTCTTCCTGAATACAGAATGGTGTCCATGGCATTAGGGGAACTGGGAAGAATTTTAAGGTAGGAATTCCAAATTGTAAGGGAATCATATTATTTTCCTTAGTATTGCATTTTAGAATTTTGCTCCAAAACTTCTTATGATCCAACTTCAGATAGTTAAAAGTTTTTCTTGCATTTTATTGATATAGCATCTTTTTCCCTTTTAATTAGGATTTGTACGCATTAATCTTATTGAGTTTTAAGGGCTCATTAGAAGCATCCCAATGGATTTCCTAGAAATTTTATATTCTTTTATCATACCAAGGGTTGATTGTTCCATTATTCTTTAAGGGACAATCTTGAAAGAGAACTTGTTAATAGAAGCCTAAAGGGTAGTTAAATTATGATAGAGTTCTTCAATGTTGTCCCTATAAGTTAGAGGTTTAATTTACTATTTAAATCCCTTAAGAAACGCCACTCTACTTTATTAAAGCGCAAATTCCTTTGATTTTTAGAATTATCTTCAATGGTGCCCTATGCATGGAAAAGTTTAGATACAGACAGATTGTTGAGACAAATATTTGATTACACCTATATTCCACACACTTACTTGTTAATACATTATTTAGCTACTCCATTTCTCCATTGCAAATTATTAGGTCTTGAGAGTCGCAGAGCTTGACCAACTGCAGCTCTCAAACAAATTCTCAATTAGGTCTCTAAAGATTCTTTGTAGCTATTAGATAAAACAAGGTCATCATCTAGCCATAAAGGATTATGGTTGAAGTCATCACTGCAAGAGTAGCTTGTTTTAGTTAAAAATCAACATTAAAGTCTTCCTCGTTGTGAGGATATTACCTTCATTTTCAAATTATAAATATCCCTGCTCTAAATTATTATAGTGGGACAATTTTATCTAGATTCATTTTTCTTATAAAAAGTAGAATTAATAGGTGAAAATAAAAAATTTCATATATCTTCTCAAGACTGTGTTTGAAATTTCCTCTATCCAAATGTATTGATTGAGAGGGTTAATATTATGAAGTGGAATGTGAGGAGAAATGATTTTCTAATATAACAAGGTATGCTTCTTATCCCCTAATGGGATTTTTGTTCCATGCCGCACCATAAGACAAATCCTTCCATGTTAGGGGACCTTAGGAATCCCTCATGTTCCCAAGTTTCAGCCTAGACAGATAATATCAATATCACTGAGGATCCAACTAATCATAGGACCTTTATACCATGGAAAGCTAGTACTACCTCCAAAAAGGATCCCAAGTGTCCCAAATTCTATTTATTATTATCCCTTTGGTCTCTATCCCTAACAATAGCTTTTCGATTTCTAATTATTTCCCATTTTCCTTCTTCCCGGCTTCTTTTACCTTTTGAACTCTTCCTTAATTCTATTTGGTATTCAGGAATGAGGTCTTCATTTATAAATGTTCCTAACCCTTTCAAGATCGAAGATTTACTTGGGCATACCTATTTATAAATATTCCTGACCCTATTTGGATTTTGGCATCTCTCTCTTCTCTCTTTTTTTACCCATTCCATATATAATCGTAAAGGATCTCTAGGTGATTTTGGGGAGCCTCCCCCTATTAGACTGAGTTTTTGGAATAGCTGGTCGAAAGGATCATATTGAAAGAAGAGAAAAAAATGTAACAATTACTATTATGGATTGACTTTTCTCTCAAATCAACTTTACTTCTAAACTTAAAATAAATAAATAAATAAAATTATTTAAATCTCTCTTTACATAAAATTAAAATTGAACCAAAGTAAAGTGACTCACCTCATTTCTCATGTCTAAATGCTCAACCCTTGAAGAAGCCAAAATAATTTCCAAAATGGTGAGGTGTCCGTGAGAAACTACGTAGATTATTCGTAAAAGGTAAAACTAGAGAGATTATTCCCTGCTCAAAACCCTTCTAGATATATAACTAGAAATAAAATATCTCCAAAATAAATAAATAACAAACAAAGAATTATTATTCCCGCTCAAAACCCTAGATATCACATGCATATAATTTCAAAACCGCAGAGAACTAGTATACCCGTTCCAAACTAATATAATGTATTAATGTAACCTGTGTAATTTAATAAATATATTAAGAGTGGAATCTATTAATAAATGTATAAATTAATATATTAAGGATGGTGATAAATAATTCTTTTCTTTAGATGACATAGATTCTCGGTTAAGCAAATTGCAAATGGGAAAGCTAAGGTACATTGAAGGCTACCAAGTTGAAATTTTAAATCTGAGGGGCTAAATCCTTATCCTCACATACGCTCTTCTTCAATTTAGTAGTAGTCAAGAAATGCTTCCTAAATCCTCGACGCAGACCTTTGTTCTTATTTTAAAAAATGGGATAAAAAATTCCCACTATATAGGACCATTATGATTAGCCCAATTTTTGTGACAAGCTTTATGGAATCATTTTGAAAAGAAGATTAGCATTTTGCTAGAAATTCACGGTAAAGAGATAAAGGCTGTGCCGTGCTGGTTTAGGAGATATCATTCAACCGTGGACCATCTTGTTACTTTAGGATCATTGCAGAGTTCCAATACTAAAACCAATCTTTTGTTGTTTGTTGACTTTAGGGAAAGATTTTGACATGGTTCCTAGAAAACCTTTGGAATAGGTTGGAAGAGATAAAAGTAAGCTCTCGAGCTGAGGGTTGCTACAATAAGGATGTATGAGAAATGTATTGCTAAATTTAAAAACACCGAAGGGTCGGACACAAGAGAATAACTCCAATATCTGAGTCAAAATCAAGGTTGTCCTTTGTCTCCTACCCTTTTTGGCACATACATCGATAAATTAGAAGAATGTTTGGAAAAGAAGGTTGTGTTGGCCCCACTCACCGGTATAGTCACTAATCTTCTTCTTATGCCGATGATATCATTATTATGGCAAGGAGTCCCTCTATGATCTTGAAACCAACTAAGAACTTCCTCATGAGTTTTGTCTAATATGGGTGTATGGATCATATCACCGATAAGACTAAGGTCATGATTATTAAATCCAATAAGATCCCTTATGATACCTTTTGTATATGACAACAACAACTTGAGGAAGTGAATCTAGCTACAAATATCTTGAATTGATATTCACCACAAGTTTAATTGGAATTATAGCATTGAGAAAAGGATTATTGGGGATGGAAAACTTATTGCTATTTGAAATGCTTGTAAATCAATTGATCTTTGAGTTGGGATAAGAAGAAACTCCCATTTGAGACTCTTGTTACAATCTGCTATTATTTATGGATGTGAAGTATGGGGCTGTAGTATCTCCTCGCGAATCCCGAGAAAATAGAGCAAATACAAAAGACTCTTATAACCTATAATCTCAAAATTAAAGGAAATACCCATTATCCCATCCTCCTCTTAGAAACCAGCCTCCCTATTGAGAGCATGGCTATGACTAGATACCCAATGTATAAGAACAAGTTAAAGAACACGGTTGACAAGAGGTTACCCAAAATTGATTTCCAAATCAAGTCAACCACCATCGACTCGCCGGTGATGGCATAAAGACACCCAATCTTGATAAACTATTGTGAATAAATGGAAGAAGAAACCATTTTGCTTAATAAAGATACTATTAAAAAAACGCCAAATCAAAATATAAGGAGAAAAATGTGGTGTGATAAAGAGTTAGAGGAAAAAATAAAATTAAGGTATTATAAAGATGTAATCAACCCTAATCTTAGAAGATCAAAATTATCTATCCGCTTTTGCCAAGTGTAAAGAAAAAATAAGTATTGCTAAGATAAGAACAAATTCTCACGAAGCCCATAGTGAATCAGCATCTATCAATTCCTAAAACGCCATGGATGAAAGAGTGTGTCACCTTGTGACATTCAAGAAGGTTGAAGATGAAAGCACTTTCTCTTAGATTGTCCAAAATTCTACAGCCATATTAGGATCTCATTTCCTTCAAAATATTTTTCACACCACCAACCTTCCTATCCTCTTAACTCAACAAAAGTATGGTGATCTTGGAAAGCTCTCCTTAATGCTTTCGAAAAGCATAAAAACAAAATTCTAAAAATCACAAGTAATCACTTACCCTCCTTGTTAAGGTCTGATAGACTAATTAGGTCTTAGTGGACGTTAATCATCATCATCATCATTATCATTAAATTTATAAATAATTATATCATTAATACAATTTATAAATTAAAGTATTAAAACATTAATGTAATGTGGTATTATATAAATTACTTAATAAAAATACATTTATACATTGTTCATTAAAAAATTTGTTAATTAATTAATACAATTATAAAGTATGTTTAAAATATTAAAATATTATTAATAAATACATCTATAAAGTATAATAAAATATTATTAATAAAGTGTCCAAAAAATATAATAATAGAATAAAGTGTTAGCAATACATGGATCTATAAAACATCTATATATTAATAAAGTTTTAAAGTTTTAGAAAATCACAATAATACATTAAAATAATAAATTACTAGAAATACATGAATAATGCAAAAATATATTTATAAAACATTATAGGATAAACACATTATAATATAAATGTATTATTTAAATAATATATTAATCATATATAAATGAATATATAAAATAAAAAATACAATAATGTGTTAAGTAGTATTAAATATATTAATGTTTTCAAGTATTAAATATATTAATAATAATTTAATTATTAGTTATTAATCGATTATTAATAATAATTTAATTATTAGTTATTAATTGATTATTAATAATAAAGTATTAAATACTTTATAATGATCACATTGTGATTACACTGCAATGTTCGTCACATTGAAAGGAAAACTATGGTAGACCTTGGTTGACCATGACCATGATTAAATGTGGTTGAGCATGGTTGCAAGTGGTTAACCATGTTTGACAATTGTTGTCCATAGGTGGCCATGGTTGACCAAGACTATGGATGACATTCAGATAGCTAAATTTGGAATTGCTTGTCACATTATGATGATATGATATTTGTGTCACATTGCGATGATGATGATATGTTCATGACATTGTGATGACGAGGCTATGTTCACCACATTGCGACAAAGAAGATATGTTCATGACAATATGAGGACAAATCTATGTTCGTCACATTGCGACAATATGGTTATTTTCGTCACATTAGGACAAAGGGGCTAATCTCGTCACATTGCGATGACATGACATTTGTGTCACATTATGTGATGCAAATATTTGTTTCACATTTATATGATGGGGATATGTTCATAAAATTGCGAGGACAAGATATTGTTTGTCACATATTGATGACGATGGGGATATTTCGATGATGGAGCTATGTTCATCACATTGTGATGACATGACATTTAAGTAAAAAGTGGATATGTGATGAACATAAATTTTGTATGTTCATGATATGTCATATGGCTATGTGATGAACATAAATGTTGTATGTTCATCACATTGAGATGACAGAGCTATGTTCGTCACATTGTGACAAAAGGACATTGTTTGTCACATTTTGATGACATGATATTTGTGTCACATTGCGATGACGATATGATATTTGTGTCACATTGTTTTCATATTTTCGTCACATTAGGATGGAGGGGATAAGTTCGTCACATTGCGACGATGGGATATTTGCATCACATTAGGATGGAGGGGATAAGTTCGTCACATTGCGACGATGGGATATTTGCGTCACATTGGGTCATGAAAATATTTGTTTCACATTGCTACAATGGGGCTATGTTCATAAAATTGTGGCGACAAGATATTGTTTGTCACATATTGATGACGATGGGGATATTGTGATGACTGGGCTATGTTCATCACATTGCGATTACAAGACATTTAAGTAAAAAGTGGATATGTGATGAACATAAATGTCATATGTTCATCGTATGTCAGATGGCTATGTGATGAACATAAATGTTGTATATTCATCACATTGCAATGAAAGGGCTATGTTCATCACATTGCAACAAAATGACATTGTTTGTCACATTATGACAACAGGATATTTGCATCACATTTAGATGACGAGGATATGCTCATCACATTGCCACGATGAGGCTATGTTCATCACATTGTGATAATATGGTTATGTTCATCACATTGCGATGACGAGGCTATGTTCATAACATTGCGACAATATGGTTATGTTTGTCACATTGCAACAATATGGTTATGTTCGTCACATTGTGATAGTATGGTTATAGCCAACCATGGTCATCTATGGACAACAACTGTCAAACATGGTTAACCATTTTCAACCATGGTCAACCACAGTGCATCATGGTCATGGTCAACCAAGGTCAACACTAGTTATGTTCATCACATTACGAAAATATGGTTACGTTCGTCACATTCTATGTTCATCATATGCTATGTTTGTCACATTGTGACAATATGGATATGTTCACCACATTGCGATGGTGGGCTATGTTCATTACATTACTAGGACATGATATTTGCATCACATTATGATGACTGGATATTTGTGTCACATTGCGACGACGAGGCTATGTTCATAAAATTGTGATGACATGATATTGTTTATCTCATATTAATGACGATGGGTATATTGTGTTGACAAGGCTATGTTAAATAATATGAAACGAAATGCCAGGACTTTTAAGTAAAATGTGGTTATGTGATGAACATAAATATTGTATGTTCATAATAAACCAAGGTCAACCATAGTTATGTTCATCACATTGTGACAATATGGTTATGTTTGTCACATTGCGACAATATGGTTATGTTCGTCACATTGTATCTTCATCGTATAAGGCTATGTTTGTCACATTGTGACAATATGGTTATGTGTATCACATTGAGATGACAAGATGTTTGCATCACATTATGACAATTGGATATTTGTGTCACATTGTGATGATAGGATATTGTTTTCCACATATTGATGATGAGGAGAATATTGCAACAACGGGGCTATGTTCATCACATTGCGACAATAAGATATTTAAGTAAAAAGTGGTTATGTGATGAACATAAATGTCGTATGTTCATTGTATGTTGTATATATATGTGATAAAAATAAATTTCATATGTTCATCACATTGTGAAAATAGGACATTTATTACAATGACGGGGTTATGTTCATCACAATGCGACGAGAGGACATTGTTTGTCACATTAT
This sequence comes from Picea sitchensis, assembly GCA_010110895.2. Taxonomy (NCBI): domain Eukaryota; kingdom Viridiplantae; phylum Streptophyta; class Pinopsida; order Pinales; family Pinaceae; genus Picea; species Picea sitchensis. Next base: position 71,118 of record SNQJ01S0036428.1, read on the forward strand.
GATGATAGGATATTTTCATCACATTGTGACGATGAGACAATGTTCATCACATTATGATGACGAGGCTATGTTCTTGCAATAATGAGGCTATGTTCATCACATTGATAGCAAATCATCTTGAAATTTGTAGATGATGAATTATACTTGTTCTAAGGACATTGATAGAAAATCATTTAGTAATTTATACTTATTATAAGAACATTGATAGTAAATCATGATGAGTTCCAACTTTATACTCCCAATTGGAAGAATTCTAACTTTTACTAACGTAGGATAAAGGTATTGAACCTAATTTCAAGGCTATTATTACAATTAGCTTCTATTGTTTTTCAATTTTGTTCATCTTTCTTTGGAAATACTAAAACCCAAACCTCGCAACATTTAATAAACTGAAATATTTCATATTTAATAAATTGAAATATTTTCATTTATGATTCTAAAATGTCACTCTTAGTTGTTATGTTCGATACTCTCTCATAGTATGATATGAGATATTTTTGTTCTTCTATTTTTGCCATCTCACCTTACGCGCACTTCACAGTCTTCTCAGGTATCCCGAAGAAATTAAAATACATCGTTGCTACATAAATTGTTTGCTTTCTCTAAATTCGTGTGCTCCTCCTCCAACACGTTTCATAGCTATTAGCCAACAATTATATCTGTAGAGGAAGCATATTCTTCGAAGGAGCAATCCTATGCCCCTGCCATCACGGAACTCATTTTGTTGGTTCAATACCTTGAGGCATTACTCTTTGTATTGCTAGTTGTGGAAGAACTATACAATGAGTTAGATTATATATTCCTCTGAAGTTTCTCATATACGTATGATATTGCTTCATTATTAAGTGTGCTCAAAGAGGCCTTTGAGAGGGAAGAATTATTTCTTGGAATAGGTAATGTACAGGGCTTATGTACAGTTGTTTGAATAGATCTTATGCGGTGGTGAATTGGCAGAGTGTGGAATAATTAAGTTGGTTTTCTATGTAAGATCAGACCACTTTATACTACAGTAAAACTAATGCCTTTGGATGGCTACTAATCCATGTGAATGTTTTGTAAGGTGTTGAAGAAAATGATTGCATTTTCTAGGATGCTGCTTTGTGTGAAGTAATTTATTAAAAAAATATTTATATGAGCACATTGCACTAAACACTTTTACCAGTGAAAGCTTCAAAATAATTTTTTTTTATGATTAATTCTAGTCTTATTATAAATGAATTTATGATAACAAAACACATTGCTAGTCATGGTATAACACAAAACCAAATAGGATATACGAAAATTTAAAAAATATATACTTTAAATTTACTAACCCTAATCACCCTAACTCTAATAAATTCAATGGTAAATAATCTTAATAACCCTAACCCAAATAAATTTTATTGGGGTCTTGTAGGTACACATAAAAATACAAATACTATGTAGCTTTTTGCAAGTACATATCAAAATATTGAGTCTAATCCTTTGAAGTAGCACTAAATTTTGAGAAAAACTCAAAACCGAGAAGGCACCTTTGAATTAGCACTAAATCTTGAGAAAAATCTCAAAACCTAGATGGGTTCTTGCCTTATATGCACATACTTTGATCGATCACTTTAATTTAAATCCTGTTACTCTAAAATCTATCTGAGTATGAAGCCACACCACCAACAATTTGGCCAAAACATATAAGTAGCATGGAGTTAATTTTTGAAAAATGCTGGTTCATGATTTAAATGATAATTTTAATTAGAACAAAAAATTAAAAAAATAATAAAAAGAAATAAAAAGAAATAAAAATCGTTTTGGGTGGATGGATCTTCCGTATGTGTTGGGCATGGGTCGCATGGTTGATTTTGAGTGCTTATAGGTCATCCAACATTGTAAAATGGAGAAGATAGATATGTTTCAGAAACACTCATGGTCTTTTGCATTAAAAAAACGTGTTGTCTGCACTTTCCATCAGCCACATTTTGTAGTGAAAACCCTTGAGTTCTAATGGAACAGATATATATTTAGGGTTTCAGTTTATTGCCTCATGTCATTGCACGTTGATGTTTCCACTCACCAAAATAATTATAACCATAAGTTAGTGAGCGCGAACCACAATCCGTCCTACACAACTCGACTCCCTAGTTGGATTTCAAATGGTTAAAAAGACATATGGATTCTATAATAGCTTCGTGGATTCTATAATATCGTTGTCAGAAATTTTCCTAAAAAAATTCATTGAGACCCTAAACAAAATATTGATCCCGGCTACCACTTTGGAGATTTGCGTAACTGCAGAATTTAAACAAATGTTTTTCTTCATGCGAAAGCTGGTAGTTCAAAGCTTGTAGTATTTCATGAGCAACAATGGTATATTTCTGAGAGCGGGATAGTTGCTTGAGTGATGGTATATTTCTCACTGTGGAATGGTTGATCTAGTGATGATCTATAAATTGAATTTATTGTACATGTACAGAAATCCAATTCCTAGCATTATCATTATACAATATAGCTATATTGTAATCACAAAGACAATGAAAATGTTTGATTTAATACAGGTTTATTTAAAGAAACTAAGAAGACATAAATCCAATTCCTAGCATAATAATTATACAGTATAGCTATATTGAAATCATAAAGACAACAAAAATGTTTGATTTAACATAGGTTGATTTAAAGACACTAAAATGATACAAGTTGATTTAAAGGGTGTAGGAAAAATTTAAAAACACAAACCAATGTAACCAACATAGTTAAAAATGCACAACTCTCCCCCTGGTAAGGAAACATCACTTTCGCTTTCACTTCCGCCTGGTAAGGAAACATCACTTCCGCTTCCACTTCCACTTGGTAGCCCATGCTTTAATTCACAGGAAGGGAAATGTGTGCAACACAATTAAAAACCAACCACTATCAATGCATGCTTTAACCTTAAATTGAAATTGAAACGTGGCATTAGTAGATGTCATGGTTCACATTCCATTCCACTAACCATACTTGTTAAATGTTTTCAAAATGTAAAAAGTTAATTAATATGTAAAAGTTAAAAGTTAAATAATCTTGGTTTTATTTATATAAGTATACTTTATAATCATAAGATTGAAATTTGTAATTAAAAGATTGATTAAACCACCAATTTTGATAGGGAATACCTATGAACATAATTATGGACGAAATGGATGCTTCTATAGATATATGTGGCATAAATCATGTGGATAAGAACTCTACAAACCACGACCGCATCGAAATAAGGCTTTTAAAGACATGTCATGAAAGTTGTCACCTTTCTTAGTCGTGCAGTGCCATTTCCACTGCTTCAAATTGATCTTCAACGTGGGAAATGGTTTATGAAAAGAGATATTTCGTGTGGAAAGTGATTTTTATGCACAAAAGTAGTTTTTATGGAAACTAAATGTAAGCCATAAATGGTTCCGATTATTAATATGGATTTAGAAGGAGAGGAATTGTGTTGGAATATATACATATTTTTTATGAAGTATTTTTAAATAAGATGGTGTTAATGTATATAATACTAGAAACAAGTATATTTAAGTAAAAAATGATTGATATAAGTGGATGGTCTTATTTTTCATCCTTTAAAAGTAATGGATCGATGGGAATATATCAATCACTTTTTACTTAAATGTGGTTGTTGTGAGTTGATGGCCTACATACTCTAACAGATCATTGATGTATTAATTAATTATGGTATTTGTTCAACAACACAGGTATTTCAATAGAGGAAAAACACCTTTAGTAACCACTCACACAACCAGATCAAAGATCAACACACCGATGTTTTGACGTGGTAAAACCCCTATGGGGAAACATCCACGACCCCAACCAACATGAACACTTGGAGCAGTTTATTAATGCAAAATAAAAATATTACAGAGATATTTTACAAGAGAGTTTCTCACAATCAATCATCGAAAAATGACCCTCCATGCTCTTTAAATAGAGATCATGGACCAATCTGGTGTTAATCCATGGACCAATGGTCATTAAGATTGAGGATAATATGAACCCTCAGATCACTATATGTCGGGAACATATCGTGACCATCGGATTTCCTAACTACAAATGCATACTAATGCATATGAAATAAACACACTAAGAAACAAACTTTTACCTAATGACACATTAGACCAATTAGATATTAACTAATTCCTAAGTGTCTAAATATCCTAACATCCCCTGTTAAGAACAATTGGGATAATATTGAAGGATTTACAATATTGACACAATAGGAGAAGGAAGGAGGCATTAGAGCCTATCCCCCCTTGATGAAAACTTCCTGAACTCCTAGCATAGATCAAAGTTTGGAAAAATTCGCTTCTGTAAGAGACTTTGTGAAAATGTCTGCAA
>SNQJ01S0036429.1:12582-28713 GCA_010110895.2 Picea sitchensis
TGCGCTTAAAGCGCGCACAACACGTTCTTATCCCGCGCATACGCGCGCACCTTATGATGTGAAGTGTCTTTCAATTTTTGTATAGTATTTGACCCTTCTGGAATGCTGTGACTAGTGCTATGAATGACTTCATTGCTGTTTTGCTGATGTAGATTTCTTTGTCGCTATGTGCAGCTGCTGTGGAGTTCTTGTCGCCATGTGCGGACGAAATTTCAGTGCTAACAAAGGTCAACAAAACAACAAGCAAGAATAATACTCTTTTGATAATAGTAAATAAAACAAAAAAACAAATAATCATCACAGTATCTCCTTTAGATCTATCACTTGTGACCTGTCTGAAGCAAAGATCAAAAGTAAGAAATATAATACGAAATGAGGTCAACACTCTTCTAGTGTTGTGATCAATCATTCCTCCATGGTAACCTGGGATCAACACAAGAAGTTTCTCCTAGAGGAGATGTTAGTTGTATCTGTTACATTAATCATTTATATCAATATGCTCATGTGCTACCAAGTATAATACTTTACGAGGAATGCTACCTCAACTATAGTGTTTACTTGTAAAGGGGTAGTAATCAACTTTGTCATGTGTAATTTTGAATCTCATCAGCTTAATTAATCAAACCTAGAACCTAAAGTCTTGTCCTCAAGAATGAGTGTGTGTTGCTTTTCTTCCAAGTCTCCTTCACTCAATATGACAAGTGCTTTATTCAACCTGTCTTTTGTACTAGGACAATATGCTATCTTGACGGAAGATTGGGTTAGAGAATAAGTTCTATGATCTCAACTTTAATCCATCTAATACCTTGACTTTAATTTTTACCAAGGGTTAGTATGATGGTCACAACTTCAATATTCAACCTAGATCAAAATAATTTCATAACAATTGGATGCATATCGGAATAATCAAACTTGGGTTGCATTATTCTTCTAAATGTGTTCGATCTTGATATCCTTCTAGATCTATGACAAGAGATCCCTTATCCAACTCTTAAAAACTTCAAGGGTGACTACAACTGGTACTAAAGTTGATACTTCAACTGATACTGCAATTGCAATTGATACTGCAACTGATTCCAAAACTGAAACTGCAATTGCAACTGCAACTTAGGGTTTTATGAGGAAACCCTAATTTTTCAAACTTCAAATTTTGAAATTTTAATCCAGGGGCTAGATGCTCTAAGCTGAGACGAGTAAGCTGGTACAGTCATATTTCTGAAAATCTTAATTTCCCCCCCTCAAACTTGATCAATGGATTTATGGACTGGTGCTTCTGGTTTTCTGGTACTTCTGGTTTTCTAGTGCTTCTAGTTTTTTGGTACTTCTGGTTTTTTGGTATTTCTGGTATCGGTGAAAACTAGGGTTTCACTTTCTGAGAGTTCTATCCACTGAAAAGGTGTGCTAAAGGTGCCAAAGAGTTCCTTAGGCTAGGGCACACTTTTCTATATGGATTTTGGGCTGAAACTCCTCCTCAATAAAAAGCCCTAATTTTCTCGTATGACAACAATGACGTTTTTCATTTTTCTTGTGAAAGATGCTTGTGCAATGGGTTCTTCAAGACCTATGCTCTGATACCATGTTGATTTTTCATAAGCATTAGGTTAAGCATGAATTTTATCTCTTTTTATCATGTCATAACCATAAACAACAATGTTGCAACAACCAAGATCACAAGAAGAAACACCACGCACAGGAACACAAGAAGTATCATGGGAAAACCCTTCTCAACAAGGGAGAAAAACCCAGCCAAATCCTTTGCTATATTCTTCAAGAGAAATACCTGTCACCGCCAAGAATGACCTAGCACACAAGAGGGTGCTTAAGCTCTAGAACCCTAGCACCCAAGAGAGGTGCACACCTTTTACCAAGAGATGTATTTGATGTAATTTACAAACACACAAGAAAGATATGATTCCACAATGGAGAATCATCCCTTACTTCTATTAGACTTGTCCAATCAACAAAGGCATCTATTGGCTCAACAGGGCCGACCTGTACCCTTTACATAACAATTAGGGTTACAGGTAGGTCTGACTCTTGAACAATATATATCTATCTATCTATTTATCTATCTATCTATCTATCTATCTATCACATATATATATATATATATATATATATATATCAGGAATACATACATACTAATGCTCATCCACTAGGGGCACATCCATGGAATGTCATGAATCTATATCAAAGGATCTGATACACCCACTAATGCTCATCCACTAGGGGCACATCCATAAGGATGTCATAGATCTAATTCACTGCATTACATAGATGAACCAAGTCTTCACATGTTCACTTGTGCTCATCCACAGACATGTCCACTCTATAGATCTACCTTCCCACTACCACGGACATGAGAATCATGTGGAGTCTTCTCGTCAACTCTACTTCTTAGAGAATGCCATCACATAATCTTCACTTTTGTTCACATGACAATGTGCCAAACACTTTTGGGATTTCCCACGTTCACCTTGTGCTTAGCCACATGCACGTCCTAACTCAACAGATCTCTTTTCCATCAGATAATCATCTGGAGTTCTTCTCACTCACATCATGGAGGAGGTCATCTCTACGTTCCTAGATCTGTCCCAGGCTGGAACCACAGACCCTTCTTAGGGGCTTTCTCTCAAGTTTGTAAGCTGAGAGAAAGTCTTCACATAGTTTCCATGTTCCACATCTCACAAGTTTGTAAGTTGGAGGATGTCTCCCATAGCTGCATTCATCAACATCTCAAAATTGACCAAAATGGAGCCCCATGGGTAATGAAACAATTAAACTGAGATTTTAAATAACAAATCTTCCACTCTTCACTTTTTTTCTTGTTCATAGAGTTCATTCAAAAAATATACAATTTGTCAACAGAGACATTATACCCACTTAAAAACCCGATCACCTCAAGCATGCTAACATAACACGACCATAAATCTTAAATAGTGTCTTTCAATACTGTCATAAGTTCAATAATGTCATATAACAGACTGGGTTTATCACCAAGTGAGCTTGGTATTAACTCTAACACCATCAAGTAAACAAATTGACAAAACCCCATGACAAAAAAGATGTGAACAACGAACTTATCCAATGTTGGGTTAGACATCCTTACACAATCATCAAGTTCATGGTTTGAGATACCACTCATCAAAAGAAATGAGGTATGAGAGAGAAAGAGGGAAAACACTTAGAGGGTTTATCCCAAAAACAAAACTTCGACCATCTTCTACCACTACAAATTTTCAAAGAACTCTTCACATGCCCTTTATGGAGACCGCAATAAAATATATCCATGATATATATAAATAATCAGCAGACATGGGTTACAGATAATCCATAGGTGAGAAATGACACCATTCTTATATCAGAGAGATAAGAAACCACCAAATAACCAGAGACGAGTCAAACCTAAACTACTTCCACCACAACATTTTCCAACAGGTAGAGCAACAAAACAACCATAATTTCATTTGACAAAGAGAGACATTCAACTGTGAATTAGCTTGCACATAAATTCCAACAGGGACTACATTAGAAAACCATTACATAGTTAAAAAAACACATACCATAAACTTTGGAAAAACACAGGCTGTAAGCGAATGCAAGAGACAACCTTTGATTATATTAATGAGAAGAGAAATAATTCATGGATGGAGCAGCAAGTACAATCATACCTGGATGAAAAATGCCAAGGAGAATCAACAAAACCTGATTATTTCTTCCAAGGCTGAGAAACACGGAGGAATCACCAACCAAAAAAAATGACCAAATGCGAACATAGCAAGGGTGGTGACCATCGAGGTATGGTTAGAGTGATGTGAAATTACTACATGTCATATCCACATTTACTCCATCACCCATAGCCAAGTACAAGTGTCCTAGAACATACATATCATAATCCACCATAGACACACCAAATTCAATGCAAGTCGGATACGCCACCCTTACACTATGTTTCCAAACTTAATGTGTGCGCCAACCTTTTTGCACCAACATATTATATGCCCAAACTTGCTAGGGAAGCCACGCCACAAACACTTATGAATATTAAACTTAAACAATGGTGCATAACCCTTTAACACTAAATCATAGTAACACAATTCCATAACCATATACAACTTTAAGTCTGGAGTTTAAATTCTCATTCAAACTATGTGTCGCAGAATAGAACTGTGATGATCATCAAAACAATACCATTTCTCTTTTAATCAAATCGCCAATAATCATTTTGTTTGCCCATTTTATTTTAAAGAGTGATTTCGAGACAATAAACTTTAGAGCTTATTTCGCAACCAAGACATGAACACACAAGAGACGAGTCATCCTTCATCATATTCACACACGGGGTCCCACTTATTTAGTGTATTATTAATTGTACATAAATTGAAGGGATTGCAACCAATTTTCATGCAAGTACCCTACGTTGCCCTTTTGGGCGTCAACAAACTGGAGACTCCACGGGGAAATCTGTTTCCAATAAATTAAGAACTCAAAATGTCTGGTTTCACAAACTAGTAGAAGTGGATAAAAAAAATTACTGAAAAGAATAGTTATGCAACAAGGGGAAAAAATGGTTTAAGGGAAATAATGAGACGTGACTTTGGGAATAATTTATGAAAATTGGTATGTATGAGGGGGTTTGGTGTTGTATGCATAACATTCGATCAATATGTAATATACAATTCTTCTTAAAGTTTCAAGGAGAATTTTTTTTTATATGCTCTTTTGAATCTCAGGATGGAGGGAAGAAAGGGATAACATAAATAGGAAGAAGACAAAATCAACTATCCTACAACAATGCTAAAAGAAAAAAATCAATTTCAATGATGTTTAAAAGGAGGACATCGTGACAACTATGTATACCTTATTTCTTATTGATCAACAATACTTATAGAATGACATTGTTATGGAAAAACTGTTGCAGACTTTATTTATGATAAATTAAAAAAAAAAACAATAGAAATTAAAAACTCAACAAACCAAAGGAAAAAAAGAGCAAACAGTAAAACAAAAGACTATATACAGAAGTTACTTCAAATAAGTGTTAATTATCAGGTTGGTTCCACATAATGTTTCAAGTGGGAACCATTAGTGTTGTAAGAGAACAATCTCTCTTCCAAATCCTTTAGAAGGTGTGAATTTGCACCTAGGACAAAAGTGATTTTGAAAGGACCTAGCCATATTTTCTGTAACTTTGAGTGTCTTCCTCTCTCAGCATGAGATGAGTCCCATAGTAGGAATTTTTCGTCAATCTTGAATTCAACAACTTTTTCTCGTTTGTTAAAATATTTTTTCACATTTTGTTGCCTTCTCTTTATGTTCTCTAAGGCAAAATCCCTTTGTTCTTCTAGGGATAACAATGCATTTATCATTTGGGGAATTGGAAGAATTCAATTCTTCAATCTGCAACATCATCCGTAAGGAAGAAATCTCCAGCTCAGTAGGTAGAATATCCACTTGGCCATATGCGAGCTGAAATGGAGTACAACCTATGCTTTCCTTGGTGGCAGTGCTATCTGCCTAGAGAGAATAATTGAGAAGTGTGTGCCATTGGCGAGTTTTATCCTCTATGGTCATGTTGATGATTCTAACTAGGCTTTTGTTAGTGGACTTAGCTTGCCCATTTCCTTGGGGGTAATAGGATGATGAAGTGAAATGTTTGACCCCTAAGTTAACCATAAATTGAGTTAACTTTGCAGAAATGAAGGCTAACCCATTATCCATAATGATCTCTAGTGGAATGAAAAATCTGGAAAATATATTAGTTTCTAGGAAAGAAATTACCTGCTCATACTTTGCGTTCTTAAGAGGGACAACCTCGATCCCTTTATTAATGTAGTATGTGGCTATCAAAATAAAAACATGTTTGGCGAAAAATGGAGAATTGATAGAACCAATGAAGTCTAAGCCCCATTTAGAAAAAGGGAAATTTGGGAGGACAGGTTGTAAAGGCATGGCAGAAAGATGCTCTTTCCCAGAAAAAAATTGTCACTTATTGCAAGATCCTGCGAATTTGTAGGAATCTCAAAATATCAAAGGCCAATAGTAGTCATTTCTTATGATTTTAAAGGCAGTAGCTTTAATTGAAAAATGGCCACCAATGTGAATGACAAAAAATGAAGATCCATGAACTTCCTGTAACAATTTATGTGCTTCTTCATCATTCACACATCAAAGTAATAAACCATTAGCAGACCTTCTAAACAAGAAGTATCCCAAAATGATATACCTGGAAGATTCAAGGCGAAGTCTTCTTCTCTGGTGAGGATCCAAGTTATTAGGGCATTTTTTACACTGCAAGTAATACACCAGATTTTTGTACCAAGGATGTTCAACTATAGAAATATTTTGATTTTCAATATAGAATAGAGCTGAGAGAGGATTATCATGATCATCAAGTTATTCACTTGGTTCAGGGTGTTGAGCCAAGTGAAGGGCTAAGTCCTATCCCTTGATCATTTTTGAATTCATGATGGTTAAATCATGCTCGTGGATTTTGGCAAGTCAATGTGCAAGTTTTCTTGGAAGATAAGTTTGATAGAGAAGAAACTTGACAACAACCAAAGGGACTCTTACCTGCATGTGTTTGCCTAAAATAAAGTGGTGAAATTTTTCTATAGCCTTAACAAGAGAAAAAGCATGTTTTTCAATATAAGAGTATTTGATTTCATCATCTGATAAACTATGGATCATGTATGCTACAACTTTTTCATTGTTTTGGTCATAATTTTGTAAGAGGATAGAAAAAATTGCTTCCTTGGTGGCATTGGTATATATGATAAAATATTTCTCAAAATCCGGTCTTGCCAAAACCGGTGCGGAATTGATTTGTTTCTTAATCCTAAGGAAAACATTTTCGACGTCATCTGTCCAAGACAAAAAAACGATCTTGCTTCAAAATATTATGAATTAGTTTAACCAAGACAACAAAATCAAGAACAAACTTACGGACAAAATTGATAATGCCCATTAAAGCTTGGACTTCTTTCTTACAGGTGGGGGCAGGAAGGTTTAGAATTGTAGTGATTGTTTCGGGGTCAACGCTTATTCCTGAATAAAAAACAATATAACCGAGGAGATTTCCCTTTGTGACACCAAAAATATACTTGGAAGGATTTAAATAAATGCAGAATTTTTTGCAACGCATGAGAACTTTTCTAAGATGACCAAAATGATCCAACTGGTTCTTTGAATAGATAGTCAAATCGTCAAGATAGATTTGGATAATTTTATCGATCAAATCGTGAAAAGATATATGCATATCTCTTTGAAAAGTGGCACCTGCATTAGACAAGCCAAAAGGAATACGTTCATAAGAAAATGTGCCCTAGTGTGTATATGTGGTTTTATATCTATTAGTCCTCTTTACCTTGATTTGGTTATCTCTAGAAATTCCATTAAGGACATCATTTGTGACCCCGCGACCTGTTGTAAAATCATTTCCATACTAGGGAGTGGAAAATGATCTTTGACACTCACTCTATTTAATGCATAGAAATCGATGCATAGTCTAATATGACCAATAGTCTTCCAAACAGGTACCCGATTTGAAACCCACTTGGAATACTTAACTGGAACGATTATATCGGCTTTCAATAGTTTTTCCAACTCTTTCCTAATAGTAGCTTTGAGTGCAGGGTTAATAGGTATTTGTTTTTTCTTAACTAGTTTTACCCCTTCCCTGATAGGAATGGCATGTTGTATGAGAGCAAGATCAAAACCATGAAGATACTCGTATTACCATGAAAAAAAATCTTTAAATTCACGTAGTAGTTCTGTGAATTTCGCTCTTTCTTCATCATAACACTGGGAACCTAGTTTAATAATATTTGGAGATTCGGGTGTCCTAAGGTTCAAGAAAAGTGTATCACCCACTTTCCTTTTTGACTCCTCTTCTTTAAGTGTCTCTTTGTTGCTTACATCCCTCAATGAAAATGAAATTTCGAGAGGAATCAAGCCTTTAGGAAATTTATCATCTTCAATAGATATGATCTCTTTAGGCTTAAACGATTCATTTTGTATGAAAGCACAAATTCCTTCATCACTTGGGAAAAATTTCCATGATTCCATGTTATCAGGGATGTGAGGATGATATAGAAACTGGAGCATACAATCAAGTCTCTGCAAAAGCTGTCGAGTAGTGGATGCGGAAAGAATTGTTAACCTATTAGCCATTGAATTAAGTTCTCGCTTAACATGAGTGATGTTAAATGATAACATGTTTGAAATAAGCATCCAAACATCTTGGGTATAGTGTTTAAGAAACTTATTTCTAGCTGAATAAATCTTACGTACAATGTTCACAACAAGTTCGGAATTACCAAAGACTGTAAGGTGGCCACAACCAAGGTTATAAGCATTTTTTATGCCTAACAATAGGGCTTCAAAATCAGTGACGTTGTTCGTGCAAGAAAATTCTAACCTATAAGATAAATTGTGGATTTTACCTATAAGAGAATATAGAATAATGCTAGATCCATTACCTTCGTTTGAGCACGAGCCATCGAAATGCATGTGCCACATGCCATCGTCAAAATAAATTGGTTCAAGGATAGTGTCACCCTCATCAACAAAGATAGAGTATACTCCCAAATCTTCCTCAAGATAATTTAAGTTAGGTTGGGGAACACTCTCTATGTATGGTGAAATTGTTCCTTCCCTCAGGACTATAATGTTCTTTCCGTTCAGTTTGATTTATATGCTTATGCTTTGATTATGAGTTATATTGTGATGAGGATTGAGATTTATATATTGTTTCTATATGTATATATATTGACATGTATTATGATGAGGTTTCCTAAGTGTGCAAGAAACGTGATAGGTTGATGATGTTGATGGCATCAACGAACTTCCTTGGACTCCAGATTGATTCAAGGAGTGGACTTGTATTTTGGTTTGGGTATTTGATTTTTATGCATGATTTATATGATGATTTCAATATGGATGTTTTGTATATGGATTATTGAAAGTGTTCTTATCAGTGGATGCAAGCATGGTGACACTTACTAATTTGACTCACATATGGAGTAAAGGGGTCACACAAAAAAACCAGATGAATGAGAGAGAGGTGTGGCAGAGTCTCTATCACAACCTACTAGCATTCCCACCGTGACTTGAACGAAAGGTTAACGATTACCTCGTTCCAAGAGGTCCATGATGTCATGAGGGAAGACTGATATAGTCGCTCATGAAGAATTCTAAGGGGCGCGCAATAAGGCATAATCCTTATTTCTTAGAAAATCCCTTAGTCTCTCACAAGGTCGACTAGTGGAGTGTTGACTCCAAGTGTTTGACAAACTTCCAAACTAGTCAATGGAGAATGGCACCCTTGAAGCACAGAAGTGCGTATTGAAGGGTACATCGCTTAAACAAAATTGTGAGTCAATAAAAATCTATTTGGCCTGGAAAATATAATAAAATGAGTATACTTTGTTAGAACAAAGCATAGAGCTAATTATTAAACTATAAACTAGAAAACTAACAAGAGTCTAAGTCTAAGACGTTTTACTAAATAAAACATTAAAACGAGAATAAGGGATTTTAGACTAGTAAATTAAGAAAAAGGAGAATAAGAATCAAAAGTTGGGTAGGTGCACATGTGTGCATAAAAATAATAAAAAGGAGTTTTTAATTAAAAGAAAATAAATTCATGAGAGAATAGTTGGTCAACATAGAGTTAGTATCCTAGGTCAATCAACCACAAAATACTAAGTAAAATAAGACTCCTAAACAAACTCAAACATAAATTTAGTTAGGGGACACAATTTAGGAGGGATTGGGGAACTAAGAGACAACTAGGAGGAAAAATAGGAACAAATTGGGGAATGTGAGGGAAAATGATTAATTAAATAAATTAAAAACGGAATTAACATGTGCAACTTGGGAAGAGTGTGACATGTGGTGTGGCTGAATAATCCTTAATTTTTATTTAAAAATCAATTAATTGTGCATGAGAGGACATGTGTCAATACAAATTTTCCTATAAAAGAAATGGTGAGGAAGAGAGAATGTAACCTATTATTGGATGAATGTTATGATGCTGAAATTTTTCTTGACTGGTTTACTTATGGAGAGTTGGGTTGCAAAATTGTGCAAGAGGTGGAAGCCTCACCTTGCGAGAGAAATCTTGTGATATTGAGTTTTGGTTTTCTATGTGTGGACCCTTTACGACTCAGGGGGATAAGGGGGAAGAAGAGTAACACTAGCGTTGGCTGGGAGGTACCGATGAAGTCTTCGGATTGGCAGGCAAAGGAGTATACTTAGCGCAAGATCCTTCCAGATTGAAGTTCATTGTCGACATCACTTTCCCTCTGATTATGTTATTTGGCTATTATAGATATCTTAATACTCATAAAATTTGGACGTTGTATAATTTTATTAGATACAAGGTTAATTCCTATAGTATTCTTCCTGAATTTATATATACATGATTGCAAAGAAAAATGCGTAGTATCGATTCAATTTATTTCTGTGATTTTATGGATATATGTCTTTGAATGCAAGAATTTATGAGTAAATTCGATTACAGTAATCCCTTGTTCTCATCATTTTTAAGTATTAAGGCGATGTAACTATTTAGAATTTGTTGAAAAAAATGGAATTGATGCGTTTTCATTGGATAATGTTCTTTTGCACTTTAACAAAAATATTTACCCTATGTTTATTCGTTCTCTCTTGTGGATCATTTATCAATGGTGTATTGTTCTTTACAATTTAATATAAATTGCAATGTTCTTGATAAGTCGATTTCCTTCTGCTAATAATTATAACGTTGTATTCCGGGTGCATTTCTTTTGTACACTTAAATAACTAAGTATTATTTATGATAAATTGAGTTCTATCTACGAAGGTTATTAATTTTTGCATCTAATGATGAATTTTCTTTGTAAGCAAATTCATGTTATCTATGCAGCATGTGCGAATATCAAATATCAGTCACCTTTGCTTAGATCATCTTACTTAAATTAATGATACTTTTTTTTTCCTTTCTCAGGTTGGGATGTTTAGGACTTGTCCTAAACTAAAACTAGATTTAGTGTATCCTTGGCATTGACATCTCTGATCGATTCCACATGCTCCTGTTGAATATCCTGCATGTAAAATTTTAATACCACTGGTCTTGAGGTCTAATTTTGGGGTGGATTGGAAATTATTTCACTACTCATCGTTGCGATGGAATTTTTGTCATGATTGCTATAGGTGTTCAAAGAAGCCTGTAGTCACACAAATTATTCACCAGACAAATGAACCACAGAGGAGGTTGTTGAGGAAGCAACAAATAAACAAGAGGAATTGCATCAACAAGTGTAGGAACAATTAACATTATTGCAGTATCTCTTGGAAGCAGCCATAATAACACCATAGCGCAAACCGGGTGAAGGACCATCCACAAGTCTGGTAGAGGAAACACAGACTGCCAATCCACCCCTAACCAAACTAGTAGCTAGATGCATAACGTTACAAATCAAGATAGACAGAGTCAAGTTCCCAATGCTCCAACTACAAGAATAGATGAAAACATTGAGATGCCTCAACATATTGGTGTCATAGTTTCCTATACACATAATACAAAGCTTGAAAGTAGGTATTTTGCATGATATTAGGCTCCATGCAGATGAAGCAAACCAAGAAATGACCAAAGTGATGGATGAAAGGGTTTAATTGCAGCAACAGTATGCAACTGCTTTATAGGAAAATAGTGAAATTGAAGGAAAAGTGGAAGGAGCAATGAAGGATAAGAATGAGGCTAAGGAAAGGGATGAGAAATCTTTAAAAGAGAAGGATGAAGCTGAGATAATGGCACAGAAGAAACAAGCGACCATCCAAAAGTTGTATATGGAAATTCCAGAAGTACCGATAATAGTGGAGGCCACCGTTGAAGAGAAAGTCTCTAGGATAAGTGAAGTCATCAAAGGATTCTGCACAAGGATTGAGGACTTGCAATCACTCACACTGCTAGAAACACCACTAGAATAATGAGTAGGAAGAGAGAGAACAATGATGATGGAAGTAGAAAACATCAATAAGTTAGTGATCCAAATTTTAGTAGGTATATGGTATAAATTCGGATGCAAAAGTCATAAAGTTATAAAGCTAATAGATTGTTCATGTGGATCAAGGATATGCCTACATCTTCATTAATTAATTGGGCTAATAGGTTTCCCATATGGTTAAAAGAGATTCCCACCTCTCCATTATTGTATTGGGTTTTATTTTCCACTACTTACTTAGTTGGGTAGTTAGATATATTATTATAATAATAGAGACTCATTTAATGAGCTCTTTCCATTATTGTATTGGGTTTTATTTTCCACTACTTAGTTAGTTGGGTAGTTAGATATACTATACTAATAATAGAGACTCATTTAATGAGCTCTTTTTGACTTTGTCAAATGGACCATTTTGTAATGCTATATAAATTCCTAGCGAGCCTTCTCATAATATCAAGTTACTCATTTTGGATTCTCTCATATTTTCTATTGTTCATTGTAAGATTAATTAGCTCTGAGTGATTTACTAGTAATTAGTTTTAGAGGTGAGGCTCCTCTTTGAGCCTCACTTCCCGAGTACTTCATTTACATGTTTTTTTTCCCATGCTTCTTTTCAGGCAAGATTGGAATGTCTAATATCCTCCTCTCTCGGCATTCAATTCATCCATATCTTAGCCACCGAGATCTGGATCAGTGGTATCAGAGTAGGTATGCTCTCCATTGGGACAAGGGTTTGAAGCATGCTATAGGTTCAAACATTTGCAGAAATCACCAACCTCCTTTTGGTACTATCAGAATCCATTTGTCGGGTCATACACTGTAATCATCATAGTTGGTCCACAGACACTACAAGGATTTTTTTACCCTCATATCTTTGTTCACCATTACAAGGAGAACCATACATGGATTCACTACATTCATACATAGATCCACTACATCTATACATGGATCCACTACATCCATTAGTATGCAACATTTTCAACAAATTTGTAGGGCATCCATGCTACCCACTAAGGTTCCACAACCTCTACAATATCCCATGCTGCTCTACAAACCCTTGGCATCCTTTGTGGCCCTCTACAATCAGTCAAATTCAAATAGTTTTTGCAACCTATGCACAATATTTCAGAGGCTCTACCATAGCTCATTGTAAATATCTCTTCAAGACTTAAAATGGGTATTTTACTGAATCTCAATTGGCTTCTTGGTTTGAGAAATATAATCAATTGAATCTCAACATGTATTTGATCCAAGGAGGTCGCATGTACCACCATCTTCAATGGTATTTTTCTCTCTACTCAGAAAACTACAAAAGGATTTCCTCATATGTATGGAAATATCCATTCAAGATCTCAAATGAGTATTTCATAGAATAACATTGGCTTCCTTGTTTGAGAGATATCATTGATTTAATCTCAACATGTATTTGACCCAAGGAGGCTACACATACCACCATATTCAAAGGTGTTTTTATCCCCGCTCAGGAAACTAAAGAAGGATTTCCACATATGGATGGAAATATCTCTTCCTTAGCTCAAATGGGTCTTTGACGGAATTGGATTTCATAACCTGTAGCAGAAGTTATGAATAGATTTGCAAAATGATGTTCACAGCCCCCAAAGTCACAATTTTCCCATATTATTTTTTTTAATTTTGGGATTTATTTATTTTTCTACCCATGTACAATGTCATTGTTAACTAGGTTATGGGTCAACCACATAAAACCTTTATCTTCATTGGTAATTTTCACATTGTAATCATAATGGTGCGATAATGTGGTTTCTCTTTTTAGCATGGGTGAAATGATGGCGACCATCATTTTCTAAGAGGGGAGGAATGATCCAAATTTTAGGAGGTATATGGTCTAAATTCAAATGCAAAAGTCATAAATCTATAAAGCTAATAGATTGTCCATGTGGATCAAGGATATGCCCACCTCCTCATTAATTAATTGGGTTAACAGGTTGCCCATATGGGTCAAAGAGAGTCACACCTCTCCATTATTGTATTGGGTTTTATTTTCCACTACTTACTTAGTTAGGTAGTTAGATATATTATTATAATAATAGAGACTCATTTAATGAGCTCTTTCCATTATTGTATTGGGTTTTATTTTCCATTACTTAGTTAGTTGGGTAGTTAGATCTACTATACTAATAATAGAGACTCATTTAATGAGCTCTTTTTGATTTTGTCAAATGGACTGTTTTGTAATGCTATATAAAAGCCTAGCAAACCTTCTCATAATATCAAGTTACTCATTTTGGATTCGCTCATATTTTCTATTGTTCATTGTGAAATTAATTAGCTCTAAGTGATTTATTGGTAATTAGTTTTAGAGGTGAGGCTCCTCTTTGAACCTCACCTCTCGAGTACTTCATTTACATGTTTTTTGTCCATGCTTTTTTCATGAAAGATTGGCACGTCTAAGTTCCTCCTCTCTTGACATTCAATCCATCCAAATCTTATCCCTCGAGATACAGATCATTTGGAGGAGAAATGAGCAAAGCTCTGCAATCAAAGTGCATAAATTGCGATAGACCTGGTAGAGGATCCAAAAATGAATGTCATGGAATCCAAATTGAGGGATGTGCATGAAAAGGTGCAGAAAGCTTTAGAGAGAATAAACACTCTCCCACTGGCTAAATAAATGATGGAAATTTTGGCACAAAGGAATTCCTATGATGAAATTTAAAATATATGGGATTAGCAGAAGATCCTTCAAAAACAATTAGGATCAATGCAAGAGGAAGAACTAAGGGTGATAGGGGAACTGGTAGCGGTGCAAGGAAAAGTGAAGCAAGCAACACGTGACACAAAAGAAAATATCACGATCCTGACTACGTAGGATGTTGAAGAAATTGTGGAAATAGAGGAAGAAATAATAAAATAAGTTGCGACAGCTAAGGACACTTCCCATAAGTTCATAGAAGTATGGACATGCAACAGGATTGAGTGGCTCGGGATGCGCCACAAGTGAGTGTTGGGGGTCTGTTGGACAGACATTTTGGATATAATTTTTATGAAAATCCTAAGTATGGAAGATGTGCATAGGAGAAGAAGAAAGAAGATAAGGTAGGAGCAGAGTGCATAGTAAAGGCACATCCAGACTCGAGAGTGTGTAGTTGAGGCACTTTCAGGAGTAAAGTGTGTAGTAAGAATAAAGCAGAAAAGAAAGAAAGAGAAGAAAAAAGACAAAAAGGAAGGATAACAGCTCGGCATGCCAAAAGAAGAAAGATGCACAAAAGAAGGAAGATTAACAGTCAGAGTGAAAAACCAACATGCATATGTAAAAACAGGAAAATCAAGCCTAATCAACGAGTCAACATGAGTTGTCATGAGTTGTAATAAGGTTTTGGGGATGAGAAAAGTAGGGTTTTAAGCCCTAGAATTCATGTATAAATATGTAATGGGTTGGGAGAATAGGGGTTCCAATCTTTCAAGAGTTCCTATTCAGTAGGGAGAGTGAGAGAATAAGCTGAGAAGGAAAGAGTCTATGTCTGAGTGTTAGGGAGACGTTGCAGAGAGAGAGAGACTTGCACTATAGAATGACTAGGTAGGATGGAGAGAGAGATAGCACAATATCTCTATTGTAAGCACAATGCACAATGCTGAGACTTTTATAGAAAGAATAATAAAAAAGCCAACCATTGTGGACGTAGCTTTAAATTGGGTGAACCACGTTAACTACTGCATTTTATCATCTTTTATGTGATTGATTATGAATATTCTCTTATGCATGTTCGATTAGATATGTTTCTTACATGATAACTGTGCAATAGTTATGAATGTTATAGAAGATGGTTTATGTTGCACTCTGAAGTATAATGGTGTTATCTAATTGAATCCACTAAGTAACTAAGGAAGAACTAATACAAAATAATGTGCACTTAACCGTAGAGTGAGAATGAATAAGATAATTACCTCCCATTCCCTCACTACTGCAGAAACTCAATTCCTACAGCCTGAATAGATGCTTTGGGTGAGACTTTACTTGCATGTAGGTGATGCTGAAAGGGTCGATGTCTAAAAGGTTTTGTTGGTTAAGATAATTTAAACTTGGGGTCTTACAACTACGTGCACACCAACATGTTGATATATTTATAAAACCATTTTCCAAAGCTAAGTTTTTTAAGATCTAAAA
>SNQJ01S0036429.1:34326-47639 GCA_010110895.2 Picea sitchensis
AACCCTAATTTTTATGTAAAGGGTATAGGTCGGCGCCACCTTAATATGTTTAATAATAAATGTAAAATATAATTAATATTAATATTAACATTAACATTAATTATTATAATAATAATAATAAAATAATAACAATAAATTGTATTGTGACTTAGAGAGGTCGACCCTATTGAGCCAATAGACGCCTTTGTTGATTGGACAAGTCTAATATAAGTAAGGGATGATTCTCCATTGTGAAATCATATCTTTCTTATGTGTTTGTAAATTACAACAAATACATCTCTTGGTAAAACATGCGCACCTCTCTTGGGCGCTAGGTTTCTAGAGCTTAAGCACCCTCTTGTGTGCTAGGTCATTCTTGGTGGTGAAAGGCCTTTCTCTTGAAGAATATAGCAAAGGATTTGGTTGGTTTTTTCTCCCTTGTTGAGAAGGGTTTACCAAGGATACTTCTTGTGTTCTTGTGCATGGTGCTTCTTCTTGTGATCTTGGTTGATGCAACATTCTTGTTTATGGTTATGACATGATAAAAAGAAATAAACTTCATGCATAACCTAATGCTTATGAAAAATCAACATGAGAGACTGTGTAGTGGTTAGAGAACACCGATTGCAATAGTTTCAGACCTATTATGTCTATACATCAACTGTTAGTTTTGGTTGTTGGGTCGCTATACTCTCTTGGCCATACTGTGTACCGACTGTATTATGTTATAGTTGTCGGAATGTTTCTTTGGACAATCATTCATTAAATGAATTCAGTGAATATAATTTAAAAATACACTGTGAATAGTCTTGGAGTTTGAAACAATAGTCTTGGAATCTTGAAACAAGGTATTGGATTTTGATTTTGAAATAGAAAAGTGTTTGGCAATTTTGTTGTTATGTTGATGGTATTGTTTTGTATGGAAAATGATAGAACAATAACAATTTGGTTCCCATTCATTGTACCATTTTTCTCACATTACATTCCCTTCATATTCCCACATACACTTATAGCACTTCATGTTCTATTATTAAGCATTTTAAAGGAAAAAATATTTATGAAAACAAAAGGGATGGATATGGAGGTTGGTTGATGATTGGTGTTTAAGAGTTGGATATATACATAGTTTGATTATTTATTTGATTGCTTGAACAATGTCTCTGTATCTTGTCTCATCCATGCTACCATTTTTCGCACACTATAAACCCCTCATATTCCCAATGACCCTATCACTCCCTGTTCAGATGACAATTGGTTGATGAATTTTTTAATCGATGGATTGCATGTGTTCTGTAGTGGATAATAGATCCAAATTTTGATTTTATTTAGGTAGAGTTTCATGCATGGATTATTAAGAATTTTTCATGATTTATTGAATGTTTCTACAAGATGAGCTTTTTCAGCAAGGGCAGTAATTGTAGATGTAACAGAGGTAGGGGAAATTGTAAGAGGGGTCATAGAATACCTCAGTTCTCCATACATTTCGATGTTGACCCCTAGGAATTGAATCATATTTCCCAAGCTGGTTTCTTCCCTCTAGTGGGCCAAAGGATCCTCCAACCTTGACCTGAAAGACCGCCCTTCCAATCACATCAAAACCTTTTTGGCATCCCAGTCCCTCCTCATGTATCAATGAGACCAAAACTTCCTGCCAATGATGGTTGGCAAGAGATTGTCCACCAACCTGTTGTTCATCATCATGGTTGGCCTATCGCTTCCTTTTCATTAACCCCCTCCACCACCAAAGAATCAAATTTCCCAAGATGATATTGATGTGTCACTCATGCACTCATCACATGCCAGTAAAATATTAAAAACATATATCCCTGAGCCTATGCAGGAAAAGGGAAAAGAAATAGCCACTCACTCCATATCATCCAAAAAATATGCCAAATTAGTCTCCTCTCGCCTTCATCTTAAGGATGATTGTTCTCATGTTATTAGTGTAGTTTAGCCTCAAGGCTCTAACCATTCAAAGGTTGCCACAGAAAAATCAAAAGGGGATAGCAATGAGAAGAGGCCTAATGCCTGTCATAGTAAATATGGATTTTGATAATGATTAATGTTGTTTCATATGATGAAGAAACTATTTTTACTTTGGTAAAATTTTGGACAACAAGCATATTTTTAGACATTCTTTTTGGGACAACATGGATATAATACCTTTTTGGATATGATCATATTATATTGGGTTGATATTTAAGATATTTGGTCATAATTTTGAGAATTGGAGTTACAAGGAGGATATATTTGAAATCTAATGAATGTTTTTTATATTTCATATCTTGATGAGTATTAAAGGAAATAATTGGGAGTCACAAGGGGTCCCACCTATTTAGTTATTATTTAATACACTTGTTTATATATTATTATTATTTATTTGTTTGAAACTAGTTAGTTAAGTTAATTTTACTTAACTAAAGAAAGGTAGTTGAACTACCCTAACTTATTGAGGAGGAATAAAAGCTCAATGAGATGAAGAGACAAAGGGGAGATTACAAGGAGAAATACATCCATAAGGTTTTATCTATACTAGTGAGATACTTTCAACTTTCATTCATTCTGAGTTTACTAGAAAGCTTAATCCTCTTGATGATAGTAGGGTTTTATTGAAGGCAACAAGATTCAAAAACAGAATCACATATTTAAGCAACTTGTTTTAAAGGTGTATGATATCTTTGACAACATGTGTATTTTTGTTTGTGCATGAATTGAGTTTCATGACTGAGAATGAGTATCTTGCAGAGTCAACTAATAGTTTTTTGTGGCAAGCTGATCCAGATCTTTAGCTTTGGTTTTATTCTTGATTGTCATATTCTTTTTGTATGGTGCCCATCGAGGGCTTCTAAATTTGTTTTTTGGTCCGTACCTTTGCAGGGGTTTGTAGAGAGAACTCAGTTTTGTATCTCAGAATGAAATAAATGAAAAATCAGATTATTGTTTCAGTATTATAGATGTGTTTTAATGATCTAGTTTATTCTTTTGCTTTGATCTCCATGTATACATTTGTATAATTTATGTACACATTCATGTAACTTTGTTTAAATTTACCTCTTTTGCATTGTTATACATAACACATAAAATTTAGCCTTGATCTTTTGTACTTAATACTTGTGGATTAAGCGATTGTCTTTGAGGCTATAAACCCCGGGTGACATTCCCAACTATCTTGTCTTAGCCAGGCAAGATCTGAAAATGCTTGATTAAGGTTTTCAATACCTTTTCCTCAACATTTATTTGGCAACCATACTGGGGAGATCTTCCATATCTCTCTGGTTGATTCGATTCATGATTATCTATAAATTTTTCTATTTTTCCTAATTACTCCTTGACTAATTTTTTTTCCATGACAGTACCTATTACAAGACAACCCAATATTGGAAACGGTATTAACGACCAAACTAGCATTACTTTGACCTTATTCAACACTATTTTAGAAACTGCTAGTGCTTGTGCTGAAATTGAACGCTCTTGTGAAGTAGTTGAAAAAGATATAAGTATCCATGAATGCTGGGAAGCCAGGAAAAGGCAGCCTAGAAATCAACAGTAACCTCTTTTTCCCTAAATCCTTGGTTTTTTCTTTCATGTCCTCAAATCCTCACATATGTCGAGGAAGAAGAGGATTGTCCCCTGAAGATACTCCTATTTCTAAAATCAGAAGAAGGAAAATTGTTATGTCAACCCAAGAAAGTACTCTAATGAGAAATTTGTCTGATTCTACTAGTTCACCTTCATCACCTATACCTATTACCTTCAACATGACATCTGTAGGTAGTGGTAGTGGAACCATAGGTGCCTCCTCTTCCCAACCTTCTACTTCATCTGTAATTGGTAGTATATACAGCCATCAAATCCCTCTTCAATCCACTACCAATCCTACTAAAGTGATAAATAAATATGGGCTTTTCCAGTTTAAAGAAGATTCTACAACCACTCCATGGAATGTGTCTTCTCCCTTGAATCTGGCACCCACTACTCACCCATTGTCGAAGTTTAAGGAGCATCTTCCTAAGTTCTCAGGAAATAATATTGTTACTACAAATGAACACCTAGTAGCATTTTCTAATGCTTGTCATAATATCGGGGCTAACGATAATGAATTTTTCGTGCATCTATTTGTCAACTCCCTCAAAGGGAAAGTTGCGACAGATTTCTTTGATATCCCTCCAAAAATTCTTTCCACATGGAAAGAATTGGTTTATTGGTTCAAGTCCACTTATGGAGAGTCCAAAAGTCCGGCAAAGAAGTTAAGGGAATAAAAAAATATCGCGTATAAAATGGTGAAACCATTAAGTATTTTAACCTTTGCTTCACGAAGTTATACAATCAAATTCTTGAACTAATCCGTCTGCAAAATCAAGTCGCTTTCATGCATTATTATAATGCACTGCCTTCCCCTTATCATCATAGAATCGAAGAAAAGGCTATTGACAATCTTGGTTCTTATCTTCATACTTGTCTAGAATATGCAAAGAAACTCAAAATAATAGGTCTCCCTAAAGGGGACTCGGTCAAGCAAACAAATATGTTTTCCCTCCTACAACTCATTCAATATATGAACAATATGATGATAGCCTACGAAGGAAAAGGAAGTGTTTTTTCGCCCACTCTTGTCTCAATTTCTTCTTCCTCAGTGCCTTTTAGGAATACTAATGAAAATAATTTTCAACCAAAGGCCATTATGTCTCACAGTTGGTGTAACTTTTGTGAAGAAAATCATGAAGAAAGTACTTGTGAAGTTAAGAAAAATGCTAGAGATAAGATCTTTCGCAAAAGGCCCGATACCACAATCGCAGTTCTAGATTGGGTTGAACCAGAGAATGTTATGATAATCAATACTAGGAACAAATATTACACCACCAAGGGAAAATATGACCCTCCTCGTACTTCTTCCACACCAAGCACGTCTTCTCAGAGCACTGATACACAAACTGTCAGAGTTCTAGAAAATCAAGGAATACCTTCCCCTCTTCCATCTTCTAAATACAACATCCTTAACCAATTGGCTAATATTAAGGTTGATGCTACTCTTATGGACATGGTTGTCATCCCTGAACAACAAAAGTATCTCAAGAATTTTATGGAAGGTAAAGTTTCTACTATAGTCAATTTTTTTGAAGAGTCAAAAGAAGAGGATTCAACTGTAAATAAAGTAGGTGTAAATAATTTTAGGAAATTTGTAAAAAATCTCCCTTTTTATATTTCTGTAAAAATTATGGGTAAAATAGCTCATTGTTGCCTAATTGATGGCAGGTCTGGTCCAAGTGTAATGCCAAAGATTATAATGGAATAAATTGTCTTATCATGCACTAATGAAAATTCTAGAAGCATGCTCTCTTATAATAGTTTGCAGCAATCAATATTGGATCATGTTGTCATTGATGTCAAAGGAACAATGTCTTGTCATGGTATATTGATGTAGTGATTGATGGATCATGTGTTGTCATTTATGTCAATGGATTGTTGTCAAGTGGAGTCATAGTTGTATGATGTCATGCATATGTAAAGATGGATAAATGTGTTGTCACTGATATATGATGCATAGATGGATTGATGCATGGATAAAGATGGATCAATGTGTTCGCATATTATGTATAGATGGATTGATGCATAGATGAATATGGATCAATGTGTTGTCATTGATATATGATGCATAGATGGATTGATTCATTAATGTATTGATCATTGGATCATGTGGTCATGCATGGAATCTATGACAAAGAGACAATGTCATAGTGATGTGTTGTCATGGGTTATTCCAGCTGGATTGATGTAAAGATGACTCATTATTGTCTTTTCATGGTTGGTAGGAAGTACAAATGGATGAACTCCAAAGTGGTCCCCTTATGGTGAAATCCCTCATGGGAAGACGCTTTTTGGTTGAGTTATCCTAGAAGTATGGTTAGAGAACCCAAGATTAATTGTGGAATAATAAGATAAAGATCAGTGAATTTTCTAGTGAAACTATCCTATATGGATAATGCTTGTCAATCCATTTCCAGTGGTATGTGGAATGACACATAAATCCTCACAGTTAGAGAGTTATGGCCTTATGAAGTTGGAGGACCCTCATGTGTTGTCTAGAAGCCCCAAAAGGTCAAAGTGGTTGTAAAGAAGAAATTATTTAAATAATAAAGTGAAGTGATGAGTGTACTATAAGTCAAATTGGATGCAAAAGGAATTGTTTAAATAAAGGAGAACTCACTAATTATGGAAAGTGGTTATAAGTGGGTTAACCCTAAAATTAGGAAAGTGGGTTAAGTGGACAAAGTTGGACAATGGTGGTCATGTGGACAAAGTGGCTAAGTGGACAAAGTGGATATGTGGGCAAAGTGGCCAAGTGGATGCTTCTAAAGGAAGCTACTTGGAGAGTATAAACAAGAGAGAAAGGGTCTCTTGTTTATGCATCTCTTGAGCATATATTGAAGATCTATTCTGAGTGAAAGATTCAATGAAGGTATGCATCGACGCATCAAATTTTCTGTAATTCTCAGATCTTGACAACGAAAGTTTCAGAAGTTCAGAAACCCTAGTTTCTGAAGGAGTACTTGGGATGCAATGAGCCAGAGTGCATACATACACAGGTTTCAATGATCCAGAGTGCTACATACATGGACTGTAGTGATCAAGAGCATGTACAAACGTGGGCTGAAG
The DNA here is from genome assembly GCA_010110895.2 of Picea sitchensis. Lineage (NCBI taxonomy): Eukaryota > Viridiplantae > Streptophyta > Pinopsida > Pinales > Pinaceae > Picea > Picea sitchensis. The sequence goes on from SNQJ01S0036429.1 coordinate 40,960, forward strand.
GATGTCAAAGCATGTACAGTTAGAGAGAGTCACAGAGAATTTAGTGAGAGCTGGTGCTAGGTTCCTGAAGTCTAAAGCAAGTTCCAGATATGCATTCTATGGGCTCAGATCTGCCATAGAAGTTCTGGTATGGTTACATGATTGTTTTGATGGATAATTTTGCTTATGGTATGATGAATGCTTAAGGAATTATTGGTATGGTTTTTGTGATATGGTTTATGTTGGTTGATTGACTGAGTGAGAAACACTCTTATGTTTATGTACTAATATGGTTTCCATAGTATACTGATTACTTATACATGATTAAGTAACATTCATATTTTATAGTTGAGGAGCATGAGTAAGTTGTTGGAAATCATAGATGTGTTGTGATTGGTTATGGTACAGATTGGACAGTGAAAGGCAGAAGTGGAGGTGACAAAGGCTGCAGAGGATCTGAGTTTTCAAGGAGTGAAAACCCTAGTTCTTCAAAAGGAATACATAGGCTATAGTGAGCCAGATCGTGTACATACGCAAGCTACACTATTGGTAGGGCGTGTACATACGTGTGCTACACTACCAATAGGTTGCATACCTGTTGACAGATTGGTATCTGTTGCGGATTGAACCATCTTCTCAGTTGGTGCTGAGTTTTGTAAGTTGAGTCTTGCATTGAGAGCTAGTACTCTTGTTGAGTTGATATATATTTAGTTGTTGCTGATAAAACCCAAGGATTGTAGTCCATAATAAAAAGAAAATTTGTACATACATTTTGTGTTCTTTGTGGTGATGGCTTATTGATGATATCTATTGCTGATATATGTTTGCATACAACTGGTTATAAATGAAAGTAATAAGTGATAAGTAAATGGTGATTTCTAATTAAGGAGTTTTTGTGAAAGGAAGAGAAAAATATCNTATTAGAGTAGGCCTTCACTATAAGCCTTAACAATCTTGGAGGAGATCCATGGACACACATATGGATGATGAAGTTCCAACCCTCGATGAGAAAAATTATTCAGCATGGAGAATAGAAATGAAAGAGTATTTGAAAGAAAAAGGAGCAGGTGTTTGTAAAGCAACTATTGGTGGATCAGTTCCCTTGAAGAATAAGTCAAAGTTTGTAGCTCAAAAGGACGAAAAGAAGAATGATGCATTGGCTCTCAACACCATTTTCAATGGACTCTCAAGTTCTTTCAAAGAAAGAATGGGACAATGCACTTTCACCAAGGATCTATGGCTGAAGTTAGAGAAGACATATCAAGGAAAAAAGGAAGACCCTGAAGATAATTCCATAAAGATCAATGAAGGTAAATAATATCCAAAATCCTCTGATTGCAATAATTCTAAATGTGATGATGTTGAATGTTTCTCTACAAGTGAAGAAGAAAATCTAGAAATAGTTTGTGTAGAATGAGATGATAGTTAACCCATGGAAGAAGTAGAAGAAGAACTATAAAAGCTTAAAAATAAAGTTGATTGGGGTCTATATGAATACAACTATGCCCATAGTTATATAGACTATAGCTATCTTTCTGAGAACACTAAAAGGTTTCTTGAAAAGAATCAAAAGCATATCTTGAAATTAAAGGAAATGCTCAAAGAACATGAAGAAAGTAAAAGGACTCAATTAGAAGATTAAGAAGAAGAGATCAAAAGACTAAAGAATGAAATATAAGAAAATAAGAAGGTAGATGATGAGATTAGCAAAAGTCTTGAAGTTAATGTCCATCTCAAGACCAAAATTGAAGAATTCAAAAGGGTAGAGGAACTATTAAAGAATAAAGTAAATGAAAAGGAAGAGTCATGTCATAAGTTGGAAGCTGAAGTTGTTGATATTAGAAAGAAAGTAGAGAAGTCAAACAAATTCTTGAATAGCTCAACAATCTTTAATGAAATATTGGATAGTCAAATATCACCAAATAATAAATCAGGTCTTGGATACAACAAAGAAGCTACACATGTTGAAGAAAGCACCTCAAATAAGCATGAGGTAAGTCCCTCATTATCAAAAGATGGAAATAATGTTGCAAGTCAACCATCTACACAAATCAATGAAACTTTCAAAAGAACAAAGAAAGGAAGACATCAAGAAGCCATCTTTACACCTCAAAGAAAATTCAAAAGAGAGACACCTTCAAGATGGACACCAAAGCAAAGGTATGAAAATGTTTTTCATGGTCACTGTTACTCATTACATGAGTAACAGNAAGCAAAGGTATGAAAATGTTTTTCATGGTCACTGTTACTCATGTAATGAATATGGTCACAAAGCTTTGGAATGCAGATATTATGCAAGGAATGATAATGAAAGATTTCATAACAACCTAAGGTGTTGGAGATGTAATCAAGTGGGACACATTGTTGCTCACTCTCAGACCATGAGATGCTACAACTGTAGTGGGTTTGACCACAAATCCCAGGATTGTTGGAACACAAGAAGACGGTCCATGAGAATTGCTTCATATAGCATGACTAGAAGAACACATGAAGTAAGGAATGAAGACAATTTTGAAAATATGGAAGCTCAGAGTTCAAGTTCTGAGAAGCTGGGACACCTTCAGAAGTGGGTAAAGAAGACTGGACAACCAGAACAGAATGGCAGCCTTAAGGGAAGCTCAAGTTTGACTTCTTCTGAAGAATACATAGGTTACAATGATAACAGTCATGTACATACATGATCTGACCTATAAATAGGTCACATACATAAGTGAGCTTTTGGTATAACAGGACGTGTACCTGTGGTAAAATACTTGGAAAGTAGGCTATGCAAACAAGTTGTAGCTTGGTGTGATGGTATAACTCTGTGTTGTAGGGTCTGACATGGTTTGTTGTAGGTTTTCATGATTACATGTTGGCATATGTATTTGATGTATGTATGGTCATGACATATGGTTGAGTGTTGAAATTCTATCCTAGATGCATGATACTAACTCTAGAATATGGATTGAGGCATTTTTTGTTGAAGAACAATGTTGGTTATGACAGTGAAGTTGTGGAACTTTGGTTATGAGATATATCATGATGATATAATGCTAGCTAGAGATATCATTGATCTATTGAAGTACACTTCTAGCACATTCTTAGAGATACTATTGGATGCTTAGTATTTGTTGTAGTGAATGATGGTTGAGGTAGATATGTTATGGTACATGGTTGGTACATATGTGAGTTCCATTAATATATCTTATGATGTATTGTTAGAGTCATATTTGTTGGATGTCTTGGTGCATGCATTTGGCATGTGGTTGAGATACATTTTGGGACATGTAGTTGATGAGGTGATTATGTTGTACATCATTGATGAGTCACATCTTGATCTATGATTGGTACATACTTGGTACATTGGTTGAGGCACTTACTAGTAGTATCATGGGCACATGGAATATATGTATTGGATATCTTATTGATGTTTAGTGCATGGTTGATGAACTTATAGATGGTATATGATTGTGGGTGATAGTACTTGGTTAAATTACATCATTGGTATTACTTGTTTAGCATATACTTTGGTTCTTGATAGTTGAGACACTTGTTATGATGCTTGGATGGTTGAGATACATGGTTGTGGCACTTGGTTCATGATAGAGGCATATCATGAGTGATATGACACTTGTTTGAGGCACATGGTTGGCATGTTGGTAGAGGCATATGGTTGATACACTCCATTGATGATATCTTATGATATATTGTATGGTATTGATGTACATGGTTGATGGACATGGGTGTTGTGCATGGTTGGCACACAGTTTGGCACATGATGTACATGGATGATGTTTTGTTCATGATTCTCTATTCACTTTTGAAATATCTTTTGTATCATTAGTGAGGCATGAGATAGTATGTATGATTGGCATACACTTGATGTATGGTATGGCACGAGTTTGGATGATTGATGCATGGACAAGTCCAAGGATTGTCATTAGAAGATTAGATCATTCTTGAGCAGTTGATCTATGTTTCGGTTGAGAAGTAACACTTGCAGCAGAAGCAGATTGCAATGGTAGCATATTGTTCAAATTGTAGAGAAGATATGGGGAGACATACCCACAGGGGGAGTCATTCTTCTTCCTATGATTCCAGGAGGAGAGATTTATCAGATGCAGGATAGATTCTTGGAGAAAGATCACAGAGGCATGGTTCTAGGGGGAGTGATGGTCACAGGGGGAGCATGAGTGATATGTATTTAGCATTACATCAGAGTTATATCCCTTATCCAAAGGGGTAGAGATTATTCATATGATGGAGAAGAAGAAAAGGGGAGCATCCCCAAGGAGAAAACTATCCTTTGCCATTGATGTCAAAGTGGGAGAGATAGTCACATTGATGTGATTGAGATGACTAGTGATGAAGAGATATGACATGTATACATGTTTCCATCAATGATTGGTGTTGACATAAATTTTGGTATTAATGCATCCAATGTTTCCATCAATGCCAAAGGGGGATATTTTTGAATCATGTTGTGATCAATGTCAAAGGATTGATGTCAAAGGAACAATGTCTTGTCATAGTATATTGATGTAGTGATTGATGGATCAGGTATTGTCATTGATGTCAATGGATTGATTTCAAGTGGAGTCATGGTTGTATGATGTCATGCATAGATGAATATGGATCAATATGTTGTCATTGATATATGATGCATAGATGAATATGGATCAGTGTGTTGTCATTGATATATGATGCATAGATGGATTGATGCATAGATAAAGATGGATCAATGTGTTGGCATATGATGCATAGATGGATTGATGTGTATATGAATATGCATCAATGTGTTGTCATTGATATATGATGCATAGATGGATTGATGCATTGATGTATTGATCATTGGATCATGTGGTCATGCATGGACTCAATGAAAAAGAGACAATGTCATAGTGATGTGTTGTCATGGGTTATTCACGTTGGATTGATGTAAAGATGACTCATTATTGTCTTGTCATGGATGATAGGAAGTAAAAATGGATGGACTCCAAAGTGGTCCCCTTATGGTGAAATCACTCATGGGAAGACACTTTGAGATTGAGTTATCCTAGAAGTATGGTTAGAGAACCCAAGATTAATTAGGGAATAATGAGATAACGATCAATGAATTTTTCAGTGAAACTATCCTATATGGATAGTGCTTGTCATGTCATTTCCGATGGTATGTGGAACGTCACATAACTCCACACGGTTAGAGAGTTACGACCTTGTGAAGTTGGAGGACCCTTATGTGTTGTCTAGAAGACCCATAAGGTCAAATAAGTCAAAGTGGTTGCAAAGAATAAATTATTTAAATAATAAAGTGAAGTGATGAGTGTACTATAAGTCAAAGTGGATGCAAAAGGATTGTTTAAATAAAGGAGAACTCACTAATTATGGAAAGTGGTTATAAGTGTGTTAACCCTAAAATTAGTAAAGTGGGTTAAGTGGACAAGTGGATATGTGGCTAAGTGGACAAAGTTGGACAAAGGTGGCCATGTGGACAAAGTGGCTAAGTGGATAAAGTGGATATGTGAGAAAAGTGGCTAAGTGGATGCTTCTAAAGGAACTACTTGGAGAGTATAAATAAGAAAGTAAGGGTCTCTTGTTTATGCATCTCTTGAGCATATATTGAAGATCTATTCTGAGTGAAAGATTCATTGAAGGTACGCATGGACGCATCAAAGTTTCTGTAAGTGTGAGATATTGACGGTGAAAGTTTCGGAAGTTCAAAAACCCTAGTTTCTGAAGGAGTACGCAGGCTGCAGTGAGACAGAGCACGTACATACGCAGGCTGTAGTGATCTAGAGTGCATACATACATGGGTTGCAATGATCCAGAGCACATACACACGCGGGCTAAAGGAGGTAAGAGCGCATACAGTTGGAGAGAGTCATGGAGACTTGAGTGAGAGTTGGTGTTAGGTTCCTGAAGTCTGAAGCAAGTTCCAGATCTGCATTCTATGGGCTCATATCTTCCATAGAATTTATGGTATGGTTACATGATTGTTTTGATGGATACTTTTGCTTGTGGTTTGATGAATTCTTAAGGCATTCTTGGTATGGTTGTTGTGATATGGTTTATGTTGGTTGATTGACTGAGTGAGCAACACTCTTATGTTTATGTGTTGATATGGTTGCCATAGTATACTGGTTACTTATACATGATTAAGTAACATTAATATTGTATGGTCGAGGAGCATGAGTAAGTTGTTGGACAGCATAGATGTGTTGTGATTGGTTATGGTACAGATTGGATAGCGAAAGGCAGAAGTGTATGTGACAGAGTCTGTAGAGGATCTGAGTTTTCAAGGAGTGAAAACCCTAGTTATTCAAGAGGCATACATAGGCTGCAGTGAGCCAAATCGCATACATACACAGGCTTCACTATTGGTAGGGCACGTACATACACGTGTTGAACTACTAATAGGTCACGTACCTGATGACAGATTTGTATCTGTTGAGGATTGAATCCTCTTATCAATTGGTGTTGAGTTGTGTAAGTTGAGTCTTGCATTGAGAGATGGTTCTCTTGTTGAGTTGATACTCTATTCAGTTGTTTCTAATAAAACCCAAGGATTGTAGTCCATAATAAAAAGAAGAATTGTACATACATCTTGTGTTCTTTATGGTGATGGCTTATTGATGATATGTGTTGTTGATATATGTTTGTATATATCTGGTTATAAATTAAAGTAGTAAGTGATGAGTAAATGGGGATTACTAACTAAG
>SNQJ01S0036429.1:55704-66414 GCA_010110895.2 Picea sitchensis
TATAGGGTACCTGTTCTTGATGGTCCTCTTGTTGAGGGCTCGATAATCAATGCACATTCTGAGGGTCCCATCCTTCTTCTTTACCAGCACTACAGAAGAAGCGAAAGGAATTGAACTCGGTCTGATGTGGCCCATGGCCAGTAGCTCCTTGATGGTCTTTTCGATCTCGTCTTTATAGGCCTTGGGGTGCCTATACGGGGTGGTAATCACTAGTCCTGTGCCCTCCTCTAACTCGATGGTGTGCTCAAAGCCCCTGTCTGGAGGCCTACCTGGAGGTATATCACCAAATACCTTCTGGTGCTTCTTAAGCAAATCCTTTATCTCTCTCGAGAAATTAGGCTGCCCGCCCTTGGGCTTCTGTACTGAAATCTGAAACTCTGCAACCCTTGCAATGTTGTCTTGCCTCATCACTGCCTCCATCTTCTTTGCAGTCACTACCTTGTGAGGGTAAGTGTTCATGCCCCTCAAAACCACTCTCCTGCCATCTTGTCCCTGGAATTCCATCTGCATAGTCTGGAAGTTAGTGGTGTACTTCCCTAGGGAGTATAACCACTGAACTCCCAATACCACATTGGTGTCAGGCACCTTCACCACGAAGAATTCATCTGTAATGGTGTAGTTCCCTAGGCTCAATGTCATCTGTGGGACATATCTGGTATAGTTCAAGGTGTTATCCCCTGGTATGATCACTGAAAAACCCTCAAAGGCTTCAGTGGCAATGCCCTTCCGCTCTACCAATGAAGCATCAATAAAATTGTGGGACGCCCCACCATCCACCAACACCGTCACTCTGTGTCCCTGTACTCCTCCCCTCATCTTGAAGGTATGAAACCTAGGGATCCCTGAGAGTGATGCTATAGTTCCCTGCTTCTCCATCGATGCTTGCTCTGCCTCTGCCATCAGTAGGTCCTCCTCCCGCCCCTGTTCTCTTGTCTCCTCATCCTCCCCACTATCTGAGAAGACCTCTATGTAGTGTGCCTTGGCCTTCCCCGCACACCTGTGACCCAGTACCCATGGTTCCTGGCAAATGAAACACAACTTCCTCCTCCTTAGATCCTGCCTGGTAGCATCATCCATCCTGTTCCTGCTTGTCCAGTCCCTCTATGGCTGTTCTGCCCAGTCTCTCTGCGGTGGTCCCCTGTCATTGAACTTCGTGGGGAAGTTCGGTCTTGGGGTGAACTTGGGCTTGGGTACTGACTCTTGTAGGTCTCTAGATCTGCTAACTGCATCCTATAGTGTAGTAGGCTTATAAGCCTTCACCAATCCTCTAAGTGGCTCGGTTAGCCCCTTTGTGAACAACATCACCAATTGGGCCTCAGAGATATCGGTGACCATCACTGATATCCTCTGGAAATCTGATATAAAGGCCTCTATCGAACTAGTTTGTTTCAACTGTGCCAAGTCTTTGAAAGACAACTCAGGATCTCTCCTGTCATCTATGCACTAGTCTCCCTGTAAACTCAGCATAGGTGACGATATGGGCATGTCCCAGAGTGGACATCCCATGGTACCACCAGTCTTGTGCCTCACCCTCCAAGTACAATGTTGCCAACTTAATGGCATCAGTCTCTGCCATGGGGTTCAGCTGGAAGTAAGTGTCGAGCTTCTGCACCCAAGCTCGTGCAGTGCACTTCGATGTCCCATTGAAGTATGGTAAAGTGAGATTGCCCACTGTGCATTGTAACTCATAGCTCTGCGTGGGACCCCTATTGAAGAACCTCGACATGTTTCTCCCCTTGAAGCTACAAAACTCGGCAAAATTTATAGCTTCTCTCAGATCTAGATCCATGGGCTTATACTCCTGGAAATAAGATGCTAATGGTTCATCCTACTCTACCTGCCCTCCTGTACCTATCTCCTGTGGTCCTAATAACTTAGGCATGGTAGATCTAGGAATCTTGTTGTAGTCATGAGGGTGAATCTGAGGGCTGGTCCTGGAAGTGATCACCTCCATATGAGGTCTGTGTGTGTTTCCCCCTTCTTCCATCTGTCCTCTCTTGCTGCTCTCCCCCCTTTCTTCACTGTGCTTTCTCCCTAGAGCATAACCTGTGATTCTGCCCATGAAATCTTGGGTCTCTCTCTGGCCCTATGCAATATCCTATAAGGCTTTCATAAGCCCTCTGATCAAACCATCCTCTCTGTCCTCTGGCATATTTGCATTGTTTCTTGGAATTTCCCCCATTTCTTCTTCTCTTCCTTTCGCACTTCTGTATCTTCTGCGCCTATAAGTGATGTTCTGCAGCCCTTCCTTAGTCATCAATGTCACCCAAAACTAGCCAAGAACATGCTTTGATACCACTGAAATATTCTTTGTTGAAAAAGTTAGGAAACTCTTTTGGTTTGGTGTTGGACTTTCGTCAAACAGTTTGCATGTGTCTGTAAATGATGGTTGTAGATGAAAATTGGTTGGACAGCAGGATATCCCTTTGTTTTGTTTGTTGTTTAATGGGTTTCCTAACCCCTTATACCTCCCCAATGCAGTGTCTAATGTATTATTTCATTATTGGACAAACCCATAAAATTATGATGAAAACGTTCATATGGAGAGGGACAATTTCACTAAACAATGGTTGTTGTTTTATTTAATATGAATGTTGTACCATTACAATAAAATTGAGAAGAGGTACCTCTCAAAAGGAAGTGAATGCTTTCTACAAGAAGCTTGAAACCTCTATGTCACATGCAACTAAGAGATAATGCTCCAATATACCCACACAAACTGTCAATAGAGGGCGCTGATATATGGGTATGTTCTGACAACAGTTTGAGTGATATAGCCGTCCCAAATTCGTTGGTAATCCTCCCTATCGTGCAAGGTGCAGCCAACAAGAAGAGTCAACCCACAGCCAGCCTCCATGCAGCTCAAAGAGGAACACATAGTCTCCAGCAGATGAACACGACCAGTCAAGGAACACACAACCTCCAAGGAAAATCGTCCAGCAGTACTCTTCAATAGATATCACGCCTCAACAAGGGATCCATGAATTGAATGCCGGGTAACTCGGCTCTCTTAAAACACACACACAACAGAGAAATAGAGGGTGCATTTAACTCAAGGAATACACCCAATATCTCCCACGAACCACAGAAGATTGCCTTCTCTCTTAACCAATCTGCAATGAAACCTTTCTTCAATGAAACTCTCAGAATCATGATGCCAATGTCTACAAATGAAAAGCCTGAATGGCTTCCCCAATCTTCAGCTAGGAAGGTATTGTTTCAACCTCGAAACCAAATTTTCTCTCCAAGGGTCTAGAAGCCCTCGTCTCAAGCTCGCAAGCTTTCTCCAAAAAAAAATTTCAAATTGAATAGTCAATAATGCCTCTCCAATCCTCCATCATCCTTTTTGTCTTTCACTTTTTCCTTTTCATCCATTAAAATATTCTTTTAATTAATAATTGGAGAGAAATAGCCTCAAAGAGAGGTTTAATATTAATAAACTCACTTTTCCTAAGTTTCACTTTATAATTCGAAAGTGACTTTACCAATATCATTTCCCTAGCTTGTCCGTCTAATGGTTTATGGGAAATTGGGTAAACCACCATGGTACTCTGGATGCCTAGGGGAAATGGGACATTATAGAATCATTAAGAAGCATTATATGTTACATATTGATCAAATGGTATGCATACAGGACAAAACCCCCTCATACATACCACTTTTCATAAGTTATTCCCAAAGTCTTGTCTCATTATTTCTCTTAATCCATCTTTTTCCCCTTGTTGCATAACTATTATTTTCAGTATTTTGTTTATCCACTTCTACTGGTATGCGAAACCAGACATTCTGAGTTCTTAATTTGTTGGAAACAAACTTCCCTGTGGATTTTCCAGTTTGTTGACACCCAAAAGCGCAACGTAGGGTACCTGCATGCAAATTGGTTGCAATGCCTTATTATTTATGTATAATTAATAATACACTAGATAGGTGGGACCCCGTGTGTGAATATGATGAAGGATGACTTGTCTCTTTTGTGTCAATGTCTTGGTTGTGAAATAAGATCTACAATTTATTGTCTTGAAATCACTCTTTAAAATAAAATGGGCAAACAACAAGCTTATTGGTGATTTGATTAAAATAGAAATGGTATTGTTTTGATGATCATCACAGATCTATTCTACTACACACCGTTTGAATGAGAATTTAAACTCCATAATTGAATTTGTATATGGTTATGGCATTGTGTTACTATGATTTAGTGTTAAAGGGTTATGCACCATTGTTTAAGTTTAAAATTCATAAGTTTTGGGGGCATGGCTTCCCTAGCAAGTGTGGACATATGATATGTTGGTGCAAAATGGTTGGCGCACACATTAAGTTTGAAAACATAGTGTAAGGGTGGTGTATCCGACTTGCATTGAATTTGGTATGGGTATGGTGGATTATGTGTTGTATGTGATAGCGCGCTTGTACTAGGCTATGGGTGATGGAGTAAATGTGGATACAACGTGCATTAATTGCACATCTTTCTAACCCTACCTTGATGGTCGACACCCTTGCTATGTTCGCATTTGGTCATTTTTTTTTGTTGGTGTTGCCTCTGTGTTGCTCGGCCTTGGAAGAAATAATTAGGTTTTGTTGATTCTCCTTGGAATTTTTCATCCAGGTATGAATGTTCTTGCTACTCCATCCATGGATTATTGCTCTTCTCATTAATTTAATCAAAGTTTGGCTCTTGCATTCACTTACAGTCTGTGTTTCCAAAGTTTATGAAATGCCTTTTTTCAACTGTGTAATGGGTTTCAAATGAAGTTAGTCTCTATTGGCGTTTATGTGAGTGCTAATTCACAGTTGAATGTCTCTATTGGTAGAATGAAATTATGGTTGTTATATTTATCTACCTGTTGGAAACAGTTGTGGTGGAAGTAGTTCAGGGTTGACTTGTCTGTGGTTATTTGGTGGTTTCTTCTCTCTTTGATATAAGAATGGTGTCATTGCTCGCCTATGGATTATTTGTAACCCCTAGTTGTTGATTATTTTTATATATCATGGATATATTTTCTTGTGGCCACCATAAAGGGCTTGTGAAGATCTCTATGAAAATTTGTGGTGGTAAAATATGGTCGAAGTTTTGTTTTTGGGCTAAACCCTCGAAGTGTTTTCCCTCTTGCTCTCTCATACCTTATTTCTTTTGATGAGTGGTATCTCAAACCTTGAAATTTATGACTGTGTAAGGGTGGCTAACCCAACATTGGATATGTTCGATGTTCACATCTCTTTTGTCATGGGGTTTTGTTGATTTGTTTACTTGATGGTGTTAGAGTTAATACCAAGCTCACTTGGTGATAAGCCCAGTTTGTTATATGGAAGAATTGAAGTTATGACAGTATTGAAATATTGTGTTTAAGAGTTATGGTCGTGTTGTGTTAGCATGCTTGAGGTGATCGGGTGTTTAAGTGGGTAGAATGTCTCTGTTGACAAATTGTATATTTGTTGAATGAACTCTACGAATAGGAAAAAAAGTGAAGAGTGGAAGATTTGTTATTTAAAATATTAGTTTAATTGTTTCATTACCCATGGGGGTCCCTTTTAGTCGATTTTGAGAAACTGTGTAGTGGTTAGAGAACACCGATTGCAATGGTTTCAGACCTATTATGTCTATACATCAACTATTAGTGTTGGTTGTTGGGTCTCTATGCGCTCTTGGCCATACTCTGCACCAAATGTGTTATGTTATAGTTTTTGGAATGTTTCTTGGGACAATTATTTATTAAATGAATTCTGTGAATATAATTTAAAAATACACAGTGAACAGTCTTGGATTTTGAAACAATAGTCTTGGATTTTGAAACAATAGTCTTGGAATTTTGAAACAAAGTATTGGATTTTGATTTTGAAACATAAGAGTGTTTGGCAATTTTGTTGTTATGATGATGGTATTGTTTTGTATGGAAAATGATAGAACAAAAACCATTTGGTTCCCTTTCATTGTACCATTTTTCACACATTACATTCCCTTCATCTTCCCACATACACTTATAACACTCCATGTTTCATTATTAAGCATTTCAAAGGAAAAAATATGTATGAAAACAAAAGGAATGGATATGGAGGTTGGTTGATGACTAGTGTTTGAGAGTTAGATATATACATAGTGTGATTATTTATGTGATTGCTTGAACAATATCCATGTATATTGTCCCATACATGCTACCATATTTCACACACAACAAACCCCTCATATTCCAAATGACCCTATCACTCCCTATTCAAATGGCAATTGATTGATGAAGTTTTTGATGGATGGATTGCATGTGTTCTGTAGTGGATAACAGAGCCAACTTTTGACTTTGTTTAGGTAGAATTTCATGCATGGATTATTAATAATTTTTCATGATTTATTGAATATTGCTACAGAATGAGATTTTTCGATAGGGATAGTAATGGCAGAGGTAACAAAGGCAGGGGAAATTGGCAGAGGGATCATAGAAGACCTCGGTTCTCCATACATTTCGATGTTGACCCCCATGAATTGAACCATCTTTTCCAAGTTGGATTCTTCAACCTAGTATGCCAAGGGATCCTCCAACCCCGAACTAAAAGACCGCACTTCCAAGCACATCAGAACCTTTTTGACATCCCAGTCCCTCCTCATGTATCAATGCGACCAAAACCTCCTACCAATGGTGGTTGGAAAGATATTTTCCACCAACTTGTTTTTCATCATCATGGTTGGCCTACCACTTCTTTGTCATTACCCCCTCCACCACCAAAGAATCAAATTGCGCAAGTCGATCCTGATGTCTCACCCATGCAGTCATCACATGCCGGTAAAAGATTAAAAATAGATATCCCCAAGCCTGTGCAAGACAAGGGAAAAGAAATATCCACTCACTCCATTTCATCCAAAGAATCTACCAAATTAGTCTCCTCTCGCCTTCATCTTAAGGGTGATTGTTCTCATGTTATTAGTGCAGTTCAGCCTCAAGGCTCTAACCAGTCAAAGGCTGCCACAAAAAAAATCAAAAGGGGACAGCAGTGAGAAGAGGCCTAATGCCTGTCATAGTAAATATGGATTTTGATAATGATTAATGTTGTTTCACATGATGAAGACAATATTTTTACGTTGGTAAAATTTTGGACAACAAGCATATTTTTAGACATTCTTTTTAGGACAACATAGATATAATGCCTTTTTGGATATGGTCATATTATATTGGGCTGAAATTTAAGATATTTGGTCATAATTTTGAAAATTGGAGTTACAAGGAGGATATATTTGAAATCTAATGATTGTTTTTTATATTTCATGTCTTGATGAGTATTAAAGGAAATAATTGGGAGTCAAAAGCAGTCCCACCTATTTAGTTATTATTTAAGACCCTTATTTATATATTATTATTATTTATTTGTCTCAAACTAGTTAGTTAAGTTAATTTGACTTAACTAAAGAAAGGTACTTGAACTAGCCTAACTTATTGAGGAGGAATAAAAGCTCAATGAGATGAAGAGACAAAGGGGAGATTAGAAGGAGAACTACAGCCATAAGGTTTGCTCTATACTAGTGAGATACTTTCAACTATTCATTCTGAGTTTACTACAAAGTTTAATTCTCTTGATGGCAACAGGATTCAAAAACCAAATCACATATTTCAGCACCTTGTTTTAAAGGTGTATGATTTATCTTTGACAGTCTGTGTATTTTTGTTTATGCATGAATTGAGTTTCATGAATGATAAAGAATATCTTGCAGAGTCAAGTGACAACATTTTGTGGAAATCTGATCCAGATATTTAGCTTTGGTTTTCTTATTGATTGTCAGAGTCTTTTTGTATGGTGCCCATCAAAGGATTCTAAATTTGATTTTGGTCCCTACCCTCGCAGGGGTTTGTAGACAGAACTCAGTTTTGTATCTCAGAATGAAATAAATGAAAAATCAGATTATTGTTTCAGTCTCACCGATGTGTTTTAATGATCTGGTTCATTCTTTTGCTTTGATCTCCATGTATACATTTGTATAATTTATGTACACATTCATGTAACTTTGTTTAAGTTTACTTCTTTTGCATTGTTATACATAACACATAAAATTCAGCTTTGATCCTTTGTACTTAATACTTGTGGATTAGGCAATTTTCTTTGAGGATATAAACCCTGGGTGACATTCCCAACTATCTTATCTTAGCCAAGTAAGGTTTTAAATAACTTTTCCTCAACAGATGGCACGTGGTAGCCTCCCATTGGCCAATAATGGATGAAGTTCATTTAAAATATTGTTGGATCCAAAGGGAATCTAACCTGGATCTCTCACATGACGGTTCAATGCCTTACCATCACACCACAACATAAGTCTTATCATACATATGTCACATTATTTATTTAAGGTGGTTGTTTGTTATGCTTGGCGGGAAAAGGGTCGAGGGCTTAGCCCTCGACCCATGATTCTATGCATGCACAATGACCAAGCTTCTATCTTCACGTAGGGCTTGTCCACATTACAACAAAAATAACTATGAATAAGCTATATTGTTATAACAATAATTATTATAACAATATACCAACCCACATTGTTAAACATATGCTCACTATCTCCAAAGTTTATGCCACAAATCTAGGTTTAAAATAACCATTTTAATAAATGGTTTGTTATATATTAAATAATGGTTATAACTAAAAACCAATAATAAAGGAGTTGGTTGGGATTCGATCACCCAACCTCTCCTATATAAAGGAGAGCCTTCACCACTACACCAACATATAAGGTTATGCCAAAGTTCTCATGCCATTTGGTTTTATATGGAGTTTTATTTCCATGGGTATGAATAAAGATAATTCATATAGATTTTAAAGAAGTGGTTTATTATATAGAAAAGAACCCATGTTTATGTGTTTAAGAAAGGGGGTTATTTTCATTTATGTAATTTGAAAAGAGGACATTTTTGGTATATTTTGTAGCTTGATGAGAAAAACTCATTTATGTAAATATGTTCTTGTACATAGTTTTTGAGCATGAACAAAGCTCGTTTGTACAAGTTCGCAATGGAATTCTGGTGCATATAAATTCCCATTCTTGATTATTACATTCAAGAGGGTATTTCATTTATGTATTATTTGTATTATGGAAAGCTTGTAAAGTAATGTCTTGCGGGATTTTTTCCAAGAACTCAAAGCAAGTTAATTTTGGTGTTTTTGTAATTAATTGGGATTTACGAGAAACATATGAAGTGTTTATTGAGTTGATTCATAGGTTTATGAGTTTATGGGCATGTAAGATATTCACATGACATATTGCAAATAGGTCAAATAGGTCCTTTAATTTCCCGAATCTAGTCGGATGTGGTTATGAATTGACATCTAAGGATTCTTGGGCTGAGTTAATATCAAAGTTTGATCAAGTTTTTTTCAAAACTCGTTTGGTATTTTCAGATCATGTGGTATTGGAGAATGGTTTTGACAATTGTTTGCAAGTGAATGCTTACAAGAGCCAAATTCAAGCTTGGTAAAGGAGAGCTTGCAAATTATAAGCCAGAAATTGAAAGGAGATTTCACAAGCGTAAAATGGCTTTGAAGGAAAGGAAGGAGAAGATATTCCCATGAGCCCTGAGGAAATTATGGCTACACTCCAATCGATGAAGGAAATAATAGAAGATTTGCAACAAAGAGTTCAAAATATTGGAGAAGGAGAATCTTCGGTAAAAGACGAAGGAGGGGGTGAAGGTGGTGGACTGTCAGAGCCTTATTCACCGGCATCATCGTCATCGTCATCATCATCATCTTCTAAGAGGAAAAATCATTCTAAAAAGTCTTCTCATTCTCATTATTTTCCTTTGCTAAAGCTAGATGTAAAGTTGTATTTGCCTACTTATGATGGAGAGTTGAATGCAAAGAAGTTCGATAATTAGACCAAACATATTGAGGTATATTGCAGGGTCCAGAAGATTATGGATGACGTTGCAAAGATACAATTGACTACTCTTCACATGAGTTCAACACAATGTTAATATGGTGGGAGAGTAAGGAACAAGTTGATCTTATTCAACATGGTGAAATCATTTCTTCCTAGATTGAATTCATTGTTGCATTAAAAAAAAAAAATTATCCATTCGCTTATATGCAAACATCAATGATTTCTTGGAAACATATTATACACGGGAATTTAAGAGAAAGGAAAGGAAAAGGGAAAAATGTTCAATCTTATACACAAGAATTTAAGAGGAAGACATTGTCTTTGGGAATTCCATTACATACTCTTGAAACTCTTCTAAAGTATAGTGTTGGTATGCACTCATATCTTCATCATACTATGTTGATGTTCAATCCTAATAATATAGATGAAATATCAATACACGCAACTCATCTTGAAGTCAAAAAAGGAAAACATGTTGATGAAGATGAGTCAGGAGAGCCACATGAATTCGAGAAGCAATTGAGGGAAAAGGGAAAGAGTAAGAAGAAAACTACAATGAAGAAGGATGAAGAGAATAATCCTACATGTTCTCACTATGAGAAGAAAGGGCATGATTAAAAGAATTGTTGTAAGTTACATCCATAATTGAAGCCAAAGTGGACTCAGCCTAAGAAGGGTAAAAAGAATACTACAACCATGGTTCATGATCTGTTAAGCCCAAATATTGGCTCATTACCCCTTAATTGGGGCATATTAGATTAGTAATGTTATTTATTACCCCTTAATTGGGGCACATTAGATTAGTAATGTTATTTTATTTATGTCGGCTTTAGGCCATTAGTTGTAATTATACCTCCTAGTCT
>SNQJ01S0036429.1:71269-88200 GCA_010110895.2 Picea sitchensis
TGTACTTGAACATTTAAGTGGGGTAAAAGGAGGTTTCCCCCTCGAAGAGGATTATTATCTGAAATTATCTCTTTTTCAAGGCGTGGAGTACTTTTCCTAAGGTTTTTCTATGCTATATTGAAGTTTGGTTCTTAACAGGATCTTGGATCAGATTCTGAGGATGAAACTATGATTACAACTATGGGCATCAAGTGTACATCTTCTATTGTTGGTTCACAGGTTTCTTCTACAAATTCTATTGTTATCCCTGATGGAAGGAAAAGAAAAGAACGGTTTCATTTATGAGTTATCTCAAAGCACACAAATATTGATACACTTGTTGATGGTGGATCACAAGTGAATCTTATTTCAGAGAAAGTTGTTCAGAAGTTGGGATTGGAAAATAGGCTTCATCCAAGACTATATCCTTTGGGATGGATTTGTGATAATTCTCAGGTACAGGTAACTAAGCAATGCAAGTTACGGTTCACAGTCACATCCAATTTCATTGATTAGGTAGAGTTAGACGTGGTTCCACTAGACAGTTGCAGGATGGTTTTGGGAAGTCCATACTTGTATGATAGGAAGGTCATTTTATACAGGGAATAGAAAAAGTATCATCTCTTTAAGAATGAAATTGATTTCATTGTGAGAGCTCATCAGATAAAGACAAATTCGACAGTTGTCACAACAGGACATATGCTAGTTAATGCTAATATCCAGGATCCAGGTCTACAACCTATAGTTGAAAGCAGAACAGGTCCTTTGGTTGGTGTTGTCCCCGTTAATAAGGACAAATATGTTGATGGTTCATTCTCTTTCACCTCTATATATTCATTTTTGTTGTTCAGTTTATTACTAGTCAATGGAGTATGGTTAGCTACTACAACAATGAATGGCAGAGTTTGTGAATTTAAAGGAATGGTTAGCTTGATCAGTAGTATTGTTTCAGTCTTCATTATGGTTTTGATGAGTCAGGTGCTTGTTATCCAAGTAGGAAGGATGAATGATACTGGATAAGTGAGGCAAAAAACATTCTCACTTCATTTCTGAATAATACATATTTTTGGAGGACCAAAAGTCCCTTAGTGGAGAGGTGTGATCTAGGAGGATCTAAGGAATGTTCACAAAGGTCCAAAAGGATCCAGAATGCTCATAGAGGTCCTAGGGGATCCAAAAAGGTCAAATTTTGATTGTTTCAGATGATCGAGAAAACAACATCCATGTGAAGATCTCATCGCCATCTTTCCAATGGTGCAAACAACGCCTCAAACGAAGCTTGTATACAAATGTTATGGCTGGTCAAAGTTTGGTCAAAGTTAAGCAAAAGTCAAAGGTTACATGTGTCACCACTGCAAGGGTGACATGTGGCATGACCATACATGCACACATGGAAAAATATGATAGGGAAACATGATCCAACTACAGGTAGATAAGTTGTCCAATTGCATGTTGATAAGTGGAATCAGTTATTGTTTGACACGTGGCAATGTTCAACAAATAAGAAACTGCCATGTGACAGCCTCCCATTGGCTAATAATGGATGGAGTTCTTTTAAAATATTGTTGGAGCCAAAGGGAATCGAACTCGGATCTCTCACATGAAATTTCAACTCCTTACCAACGTGCCATCACACAAATATTGATACACTTGTTGATAGTGGATCACAAGTGAATCTTATTTTAGAGAAAGTTGTTCAGAATTTGGGATTGGAAACTAGGGTTCATCCAAGACTATATCCTTTGGGATGAATTTGTGATAATTCTCAGGTACAGGTAACTAAGCAATGCAAGTTACGGTTCATGGTCACATCCAATTTCATTGATTAGGTAGAGTTAGACATGGTTCCACTAGAAAGTTGCAGGATGGTTTTGGGAAGTCCATACTTATATGATAGGAAGGTCATTTTCTACAAGGAACAAAACAAGTATCATCTCTTCAAGAATGACATTGAGTTCATTGTGAGAGCTCATCAGATAAAGATGAATTCGACAGTTGTCACTACAGGGCATATGCTAGTTAATGTTAGTATCCAGGATCGAGGTTTACAACCTATAGTTGAAAGAAGAATATGTCCTTTGGTTGGTGTTGTCCCCGTTAAGAAGGACAAATATGTTGATGGTTCATTCTCTTTCATGTCTATATATTCAGTTTTGTTGTTCAGTTTATTACTAGTCAACGGAGTATGGTTAGCTACTGCAATAATGAATGGCAGAGTTTGTGAATTTAAGGGAATGGTTAGCCTGATCAATAGTATTGTTTCAGTCTTCATTATGGTTTTGATGAGTCAGGTGCTCGTTATCCAAGAAGGAAGGATGAATGATACTAGATAAGTGAGGAAAAAAACATTCCCAGTTCATTTCTGAATAATACATACTTTTGGAGGACCAAAATTCCCTCAGTGGGGGGGTGTGATCCAGGAGGATCTAAGGAATGTTCACAAAGGTCTAGGAGGATATAGAATGCTCATAGAGGTCCTAGGGGAACCAAAAAGGTCAAAGTTTGATTGTCTCAAATGATCAAGAAAACAACATCCATGTGCAGAGCTCATTGCCATCTTTCCAACGGTGCAAACGATGCCTCAAACAGAGATTGTATGCAAACGTTATGGCTGGTCAAAGTTCGGTCAAAGTTAAGCAAAATTCAAAGGTCACATGTGTCACCACTGCAAGGGTGACACATGGCATGACCATGCATGCACACATGGAAAAATATGATAGGGAAGCATAATCCAACTGCAGTGGAGAAACCCCTAAGAACCCCTTGCTATACTCTATAAATAGCTGGTTCGTAATTCCTATGGTGTTACTGTGGAGAAAGAGGAAGCTTGCTTCTCTTTAAGTGACACGTTTCAACCATGTTAGGAGCAATGTAACTAGGTTAGAGTTATTCTCAGTGGGATCAAGGATTGAGGTTGGAGTAGAGTTGTTTGGAGTAGGATCAGTCCCCTTTCACTGCACCTTCCGGCCAGCCGGGTTGTTTGTATACTCTATCAAAACCAAAATGGCTCCCTCATCTATCTGGCTAGTATTGAACAGGGTGTCACCACTGCAAGGGTGACACATGGAATGACCATACATCCACACATGGAAAAATATGATAGGGAAGCATAATCCAACTGTAGGTAGATAAGTTGTCCAATAGATTGTATGCAAACGTTATGGCTGGTCAAAGTTCGGTCAAAGTTAAGCAAAATTCAAAGGTCACATGTGTCACCACTGCAAGGGTGACACATGGCATGACCATGCATGCACACATGGAAAAATATGATAGGGAAGCATAATCCAACTGCAGTGGAGAAACCCCTAAGAACCCCTTGCTATACTCTATAAATAGCTGGTTCGTAATTCCTATGGTGTTACTGTGGAGAAAGAGGAAGCTTGCTTCTCTTTAAGTGACACGTTTCAACCATGTTAGGAGCAATGTAACTAGGTTAGAGTTATTCTCAGTGGGATCAAGGATTGAGGTTGGAGTAGAGTTGTTTGGAGTAGGATCAGTCCCCTTTCACTGCACCTTCCGGCCAGCCGGGTTGTTTGTATACTCTATCAAAACCAAAATGGCTCCCTCATCTATCTGGCTAGKATTGAACAGGGTGTCACCACTGCAAGGGTGACACATGGAATGACCATACATCCACACATGGAAAAATATGATATGGAAGCATAATCCAACTGTAGGTAGATAAGTTGTCCAATTGCATGTTTACAAGTGGAATTAGTTATTGTGTCATGGAAAAATATGATAGGGAAGCATAATCCAACTGCAGGTAGATAAGTTGTCCAATTGCATACAGGGTGTCACCACTGCAAGGGTGACACATGGAATGACCATACATCCACACATGGAAAAATATGATAGGGAAGCATAATCCAACTGTAGGTAGATAAGTTGTCCAATAGATTGTATGCAAACGTTATGGCTGGTCAAAGTTCGGTCAAAGTTAAGCAAAATTCAAAGGTCACATGTGTCACCACTGCAAGGGTGACACATGGCATGACCATGCATGCACACATGGAAAAATATGATAGGGAAGCATAATCCAAATGCAGTGGAGAAACCCCTAAGAACCCCTTGCTATGCTCTATAAATAGCTGGTTCGTAATTCCTATGGTGTTACTGTGGAGAAAGAGGAAGCTTGCTTCTCTTTAAGTGACACCTTTCAACCATGTTAGGAGCAATGTAACTAGGTTAGAGGTATTCTCAGTGGGATCAAGAATTGAGGTTGGAGTAGAGTTGTTTGGAGTAGGATCAGTCCCCTTTCACTGCACCTTCCGGCCAGCCGGGTTGTTTGTATACTCTATCAAAACCAAAATGGCTCCCTCATCTATCTGGCTAGGATTGAACAGGGTGTCACCACTGCAAGGGTGACACATGGAATGACCATACATCCACACATGGAAAAATATGATATGGAAGCATAATCCAACTGTAGGTAGATAAGTTGTCCAATTGCATGTTTACAAGTGGAATTAGTTATTGTGTCATGGAAAAATATGATAGGGAAGCATAATCCAACTGCAGGTAGATAAGTTGTCCAATTGCATACAGGGTGTCACCACTGCAAGGGTGACACATGGAATGACCATACATCCACACATGGAAAAATATGATAGGGAAGCATAATCCAACTGTAGGTAGATAAGTTGTCCAATTGCATGTTTACAAGTGGAATTAGTTATTGTGTCATGGAAAAATATGATAGGGAAGCATAATCCAACTGCAGGTAGATAAGTTGTCCAATTGCATGTTTACAAGTGGAATTAGTTATTGTTTGACACATGGCAATGTTCAACAAATAAGAAGTTGCCATGTGGCAACCTCCCATTGGCCTATAATGGAAGGAGTTCATTTAAAATATTGTTGGAGCCAAAGGGAATTGAATCTAGATCTCTCGCATGACAGTTCAACTCCTTACCACCGCGCCAACATATAAATTTTACCATAGATATGGCACAATATTTATTTAAGGTCGTTGTTTGTTATATTCGGTGGAAAAAGGGCCAAGGGTGACCTGTGAGTCTATGAATGCACTAACACCGATCTCCTATTTTCATGCGGGGCTTGTCCACATTACGAAAAACATAACTATGAATATGTTATAATAATTATTATTATAACAATATAACAACTCACATTGTTAAACATATGTGCACTATCTCCAAAGTTTATGCCACGAATCTAGGTTTAAAATAACCATTTTAATAAATGGTTTGTTATATACTAAATAATGGTTATAAGTAAAAACCAATAATAAATAAGTTGGTTGGGATTTGATGCCCAACCTCTCCTATATAAAGGAGCGTCTTCACCATTACACCAACATATAAGCTTATGCCAAAGCTCTCATGCCATTTAGTTTTGTATGGATTTTTATTTCCATGGGTATGAATAAAGTTCATTCATATAGAATTTAAAGAAGTGGTTTATTATATAGAAAAGAACCCATGTTTATGTGTTTAAGCAAGGGGGTTATTTTCATTTATGTAATTTGAAAACATGACATTTTTGGTATATTTTGTAACTTGATGAGAAAAACTCATTTATGTAAATATGTTCTTGTATAGAGTTTTTTTTAGCATGAATAAAGCTCATTTGTAAAAGTTCACAATGGAAGTTTGGTGCATAGAAATTATCGTTCTTGATTATTATATTCAAGAAGGTATTTCATTTATGTATTATTTATATTATGGAAAGATTGTAAAGTAAAGTCTTGCGGGATTTTTGCAAGAACTCAAAGCAGGTTCATTTTGGTGTTTTTGTAATTAACTGGGCTTTACGAGAAACATATGAAGTTTTTATTGAGTTGATTTACAGGTTTATGAGTTTATGGACAAGTAAGATATTCACATGACATATTGCAAATAGGTCAAATTGGTCGTTTAATTTCCCAAATCTGGTTGGATGTGGTTGTTGGCCCTTGACCAATTTTGAGGGATCTGGTCAAGTTTGACCTATTTTGGGACTTTGACAGCCTATCAAAGACGGAGCGCAAGATGAAGCAGAGATCACAGGATCTCGACCTCTTTTTGGGTCCTTTTTGGGTTTATGGGATTATGTAACGGGAATGGGATGTCAGCCCATGGGTTTACCCATGATTAGGCCTATTTTGTATGTATATATAGAAGTCTAAGCAATGTAAGGAGAAGTAGCAGTTGGAAGAAAGAACATTTGTGTCATGGAAGGCCGATAAGCTAAGTGCTAAGTGAAAGTAGGGTTTGTGAACGCTTTGTGCATACTGTGAGAGACTTGCAGAGCTAGGTGCAAGTGATTGTAGCAAGACTGTGGAGGGCTTCATCCTGTAACGAAAGGAAGAAGGATCTAGCGACCTGCGTAGATATTCAGTCCTATGCGGAGTAGGGTTCTAAGGCTCTATTCATGTAACCTGTTGAAACAGATCTTAAATTTTTATCCCTAAGGCCTAAATTTTTCTTTTTTGGGTTTCATCTTTTCATAAAACACGAGTTTTGTATCATTTCTAAGTACACGATACCTTTTTCTTAATTTTTTTTAAATTTTTCGGATAATGAAAGGGAAAAAGGTTTACAAAAATTATAAGACTCCCGATGCTTTTTATTTGAAAATTATTTAAAAGGAGTTAAATTTTAAACTAACGATTTTTAACTTAAGCTTAAAAGAATTTTTGGGATTCAGGGTTTACTACAAACAATTTTTTTTGATGCAAATCGAATCGTGAAATCCCGATCCCCGATTTCCCGAAACGTTGGAATCTTAATTTAAACACGAATTAATTTAGTCTCTTATAAGAAAGGTTAAGGGTTAAAATAATTATGTCTCGATTTCGGGATTCGTGATTTAGTGAGATCACATCTCCTGTCATCATGTTTCCTAAAATCCTGAATTACGAAACCCCGATACACAATTCATGTTAAATTAAACTAATTATATTTTGGCCTTAATCACGATTAGTTAGTTAATTAAGATAAGTTAAGTCTTGTTTAAAAAGAAAACTGTCGCGATTTCGCGATTTGGGAGATCGGATTTTATTAATAACATACTTCTCAACATCAGGATTTCCGAAATCCCGAAAACGTCTAATCTCAATTAATTAATGTGCTAAAAGCATTTAAATCTTAAGTAAAACATCACGATTTCGCGATTTCGCAATTTCAGAAATCGGTTTTCATCGACGACATACCTCTCGACATCAGGATTTCTGAAACCCCGAAAAAAAAAAGTTTTCATCATTAAACTATGATTAACACTAATTAACCTTTTTTCAAAAAACAAGACTAATGGTAATCATTCTTTAAGTGTTCATTCACATTTCTCTTTTCAATTAAGTAGGTTTCTCATTTTCTTTAAAAACCCGAAGGCCCCTAAATACAGACATTAAATGCGTATCTCGGAAAAATATCTTCCACATTAAGAGCTTTAAATTTGTGATAGCTGTCCAAATCTTTTCATTTTTAAATGTATTCAAAATAAACATTTGAATGTCTGTGTTTTCATTTTAAGTTGAGCTCGTTCATCCATTTTCTGTGACATATTTTTAATTAAACGCAGAAGTCATGGCACCCAAAAAGGCACCGAAGAAGAATGAGGATGCACAGGAAGGAGATATTATCTCTGACACCACTCCACATGCTATAGATTCTATTAAATATTGGACTCAAATATCCGAATTGTTGGAATACAAGTTTGAGAATGCTCATCCTGATTTTGAAAATCATTTCCGGGACATAGCTGAGTCAGAGCTTCATAAGATCATTGCATGCTCGAGGCTCGTGGCATACACTGATATGATCAGTTGGGCTCTGGATAAGGTCGATATTCCAACAAGGAGAATTTTAAATGATCAAGGAGATGTCGCCAGCTCGTTCAGACTAGAGCACATACAACTAATGTATAAACTCTCGCCAAACCCCTAAACATACTTTTAATGCTGAATTTTTAGCAGAGTTTCAGAGAAAAGAATGTATTGAGGTAGAACAGACATATCCCGATATGATTAGAGGATGGGCAAGGTGTCCAACAAATTTTAGAGCTGATTCCCATGGGATTTATGCTATAGCATCGTTAAATGAATACATGGTATATATAGAAATTATGTTATGTAGACTTTTCGGGAGAAAAGATCCCTGTCATTTTCATGCAGATTGGGTGCCCTTTTTAGAGGAAGCTTCAGAAGGAAATGGCTTTAACTGGCATAAGATTTTGTCAGATAACCTAACACAAAAAATCTTAAACTACAAAGCAGCAAAATCAAAGGGACAACCAGCAGCTTTTTATATGTCTGTATACATTATGGATGCAATCTGTTTTATGACTCCATTTCCATTAATGAATTGAAGTTGGAGCATTTCCTGTCCAGAACCAATTCATAAATATCACTTGTCCCTTTGGGAAGAAAATTCTAAAGATGCATTTCACGAGGTTTGTCATTTTATTATAATTCCTATGCACAGAATGTTTTTTGGATGCGAACCCCCTCGCATTTCTGATGCAATCACAGAAAGTCTTAAAGCAGTTGCTAACTAGTTTATTGAGGAAAATTTTTCCTACATAATATTTTATGGTTGTTCCATTCCCCCTCATGCACTCCCTAAATTCCTACTTGACAGATTGGTGTGCAGGGAGGTAGCTCATTAGATAGTAAAGGGCAGTGTTGGATTAGAATTAAAAGCAACTCAAAAGAAATCATGGCCATCTTTCCCTGTTCATATTGGGAAATTTTCTTTAATAAATTTAGGCAATTCTAAGGTAGAGGCTGAGTCATTAGAAGAAGTAAAATTAGAAGATATTGAGCACAGAAAATATGACCCTTACCAAGTAATAAGTAGGCATTTCATACATTGTAATCTAAAGGTGTATGAACATGAAGCATCTATTTATGATGATATATTTAAGGATGTGAAATCCTATGAAGAAGTACTGAACAGTGTACAGGCCATGCCACCTGACTCACAGACCAGATTTACATCTTTTCAGAGCCATAGGCAAAGTTGCCTACCCAAGAGTTTGCAGGGTGAAGTTTCGACCCCACCGCCAGAACAGGAAGGACCCCTCCAGGGTTTGAAACTGATACACAGGATAAAGAAAATACCAAAGGCAAGTTGAAAAATACTTAGATACCTTCCCAAGACACAGAGGGTTCTCAAACAAAAGAATTGGAAACAGAGAGGGGAAAAGAGCTGGAAACAACTCCAGAAATTATTAAGGATGTTCTAGAAAAGATAGGAGGAACAACATCAGCAGAGCTGGGTAGTCCTATCACCTCTTTAACTCCATTGCAGTCAACTTTTGGAACCCCCCATGAAGCATCTTTATATGTCAGTGATCTAGAGCCGATTTCAAGAGATGAAATCCCCCCATGAGATTACTTTTTCAGTAAAAAGCGAAGAGCAGTCTTGAAATAGGAAATTCATCCAAGAGGAGAGGGGATGATTAAAAAGCATAGGGTTATTATAGATGGAAAGAAACTCAAAGATGGAGAATTTGCCATAGAGTTAGAAGGTACAATGGGTGCTATAGCATCAGCAAATATGTATTATGTTGGCAATTTAACAACTATGCTCGAACAAAAAGACCAAACAATAATTCAGTTGCAAGACAAATTAAAAGAAACCGAGAGAAACATTAGTTGGGGAATACAAAAGGGTCTAGAACAAGCTAGACTAAAAGATATGCAAGAAATTCAGAAAATGAATAAAGACTTGGAGGAGGCAAAACACATAATACAGGTCACATAGGAATAGGTCCGAAAGATGGGAGAAGAAAATAAAGATTTACAAGAAAAAATTATTTCTATTACTAATCAAGTAGTAGAACTTGAAAATTTCAAAACACAAGCATTGGAGATATATTTGAAAATAGAGGAGGAACAACAACAGAAAGTGTTTTTGAATCTGAAAGTAGTCCAGAATTATTTTCAAGAAACAAATAAGTGTTTGGAGAATGTTTTCCAGAAGGAAAGGGAGGCAAAAGCAGCTAGAACGACTTTTCAAAAGGCAGTGGCCTTTTCATCAAAGGAGGAAGTTGGAAAGATTCAAAAGTTATCCATTTCTGAACAGGTTAAAGGGGACATAATATTAAAAGTGTGGGAAGCAAACCTGGCCAAATATAAAAGTAGAGAGCTCAATGATGATTGCCAGGGAATTTTTGATCTCTTAGAAAGAGCTTCATTGAATATCAGAACAGATGATTGTTCTGGATTATTAGGTGAGATTAATATTGCCAAGCACCAGTTAAGGTTCAAAGAAGAGCTAGAGGAAATGAAGATAGAGATTTTAAAAATTAAATTAATCAATATCACAGAGATCAACAAATGGATGGTGACGCCGAATCTAAAGTTGAAAATTACTAAATTCACAGAAAAAATGATAGAGAATTGTTTGCCTGAATTGCATAAAAGATTTTTCTTCTTTGAAGCAAATGAGATACCAGATGCTCCCAGGACTTTTGTGAAATTTTTGGGAAAGTGTGTTCAGTGTATTGAAGAGGAGAAAGGAAGTTCGTCAATGCAGGCTTAAAATATTTTTTAAATGTTTTTTATCATTAGAATTAGAAAGAAAATGTAAAAGGATGACATTATTTTTATATGTAACCGTAATATTAGGAAGTTGGTTAGTCACCAACGAGAAAATTTTGATGAAAATGTATAAATGTAGTTTCTAAAGACTGAAAAAGGGCTTCAAGATTTTTTGGAGAGAGCCGATTGTAATAGCAGTTTTCCAATACATCATAATATAGATTACAAATGAGATTCTGAATCCTGCAAATTTGTAACTATGTGTTCTTTAACCCTGTTTACTATACTTCGTTGTATGTTTCTTTCAATGTTTTTCTAATGAATAATCAATTTGAAGTTATCTACATCTTTGATTTCTAGTTCAGATTGGTTTGGATATCAAAT
Source organism: Picea sitchensis (assembly GCA_010110895.2). Lineage (NCBI taxonomy): Eukaryota > Viridiplantae > Streptophyta > Pinopsida > Pinales > Pinaceae > Picea > Picea sitchensis. The sequence continues at coordinate 82,122 of SNQJ01S0036429.1, forward strand.
TATTTATAGTTTTTCCTCTGAAATTTCTATCAGTGATTTTAAGACGTGTAAATCTTTTGAACCTTAATACTTAATTTTCATTAGAAACCTCGTTTTCTTTCATTATTATCTATCGAAATATGAGATTATTTCTTGATTAAAGCCTCATATTTTTCTGTAGTATTTATTTGTTATTTTATGATTCTCAAATTGTTACAAATCCAGGAAACGGCCTCGAATGTATTTATGTTCGTGTTTTGAATTTCAAAATTGTTTTTCCTGTTCTCATCTCTGGAAAGTTGGAAGTAACATTTTATTAAAATCCTTTTACAAATAAATAAAGTTTTATCCTTCATGACTGTTCCAAGTAGCAGACAACCCAATATTGAACCTGGCCTGCAAGATCAAACCAGTATTGCCTTGAATCTATTTAATACCATTTTACAAACAACAACTAACCAGGCTGAATTAGAACATTCATGGGCTGCTATTGAGAGAGACATTAGCATCCAAGAACAATAGGAAGCAAGACAGAGACAGTTGAGAAACTGATTCTGCTTCACCCTTCCTTTTAAATTCTTATTCTAAATTTTTTCCTTTAAACATTTACAGATGCCTTGGCGGTATACTTTACAGCCTTAAAGTGTAAACTCAGGAACAACATCTTTTTGGCGCCGTTGTTGGGGAACGAAGAAACGAATCTTTTCCCTGGGAAGAACAACATTGACATTTTCTGTTTTTGATAGTGAACAAGGACATAAAACCTTCTAAGGCTTAATATTTTTCACTTGGCGACTCCACAATAACTAAATTGGCTATTAGCTGAAAGAACACTAGAAAAAACCCGGACAACAAGCAGAACTCGCCAGTCTCCAATCTGGAAAAGATTTTAAAATCACGAAAATATCTTAAACAAGTCTTTTTACCCACATATACTATATGTCATCCCGACTTTATGCAATCAAACACTTTGAAAACTCTTGAAATATCACTTTCACTTCCACTCTCATATGATACGTTCTCATTTCCTGAAGTTTCTTCCCCATATTTCTGAGAATCTTCTCCTCACACTTTCCAAACTTCAGCTTCAAATATAACCATGGCTGCACAAGGAGGTGCTGGAGCTGGGGGTGGTGCCCCTGGAGGTGGTCAAGTACCGCTTCCTGGAATCTTTGCTAAATTAGATGCTATATATGCTCCACTTGTTCTTCCTGTTTCTCTTCATGATCTCCCCGAGAATTATATGAAAAGCCTTCCGAAATTTATAGGGGAAGGTGATCTGACTGCCCAAGAACATATAAACTTCTTTGATCAATTTGCTGACATCCTCAGAATAGAACACGAAGATGTCTATTCTAGACTCCTCGTTCAAACTTTCGAGGGACAGGTGAGGACCTGGTTCTAATCCTTAGTAGCTGGATCTTGAAGATCTTATGAAGAACTTGAAAGTGAATTTATTAGACAATGGAGAGAGAGAAAGGACCACCTCTACTACTTGACTGAATTTGGAGCCCTTAGAAATAAAAACTCTGAATCAGTTCTAGAATTCACACAAAGGTTCAATAAGTTGTATAATAAAATCCTAGTTGAGGTTAAACCTTCACAACTTGTAGCAAAATTGACTTTTGTTGGCGCTTTTGATCCCAAATTCACCTTATTACTGAGAGAAAGGAGATCAAAATATCTCACGAAAATGAAAAATGATGTGCTTGAGATTGAATCAAACATGATGACATCAGGGAAATTAAAAGCAAAGACTGAAACTGGAAATAAAGAAAATAGGAAATTTAAAGAACAAGGTGGGTCTTCAGGATTGGGAAAATCCTCGGGAGATAGAATAGAAGAGATGGCTAGGGTCATTAGAGAGCCTTCAAACAAGATCTCAAAAATGGAACTAGAGAAATTGAAAAGAGATAATTTCCCCGAAAAAGATTTTCGAAGAAATCCTGATCCTTAGGGACCACAGAAAATAATTAAAAACGAAGATCAAAAAATTCCAACACCCTTTAAAAGTGAAAACTTCATTGGAGAGGAAGATTTAGGAGATTTTGAAGAAATCGATGAAGATATTAATAACCTTGGCGATGATAATAAATCACCTTATTTATCGAGACAAGATTATGAAGCATCTTTAAGTAAAGAAAGTACATCGGAAGACCATGTTAGCAATAATATGTCTGAAGATTTCACATATCAAGATATTGCACATGATATTATAGCCGAACTACAGGGAAAATATAATTTAAGACCAAGGAATAAAATTCTTCCAAATGTTCCGACAAAAAAGAGTTTTCCAAGGAGTGAAACCGATGAGGCAACTCCAAAATTTTCTAATAAACAATCTGCGAAAAGAAACACAGCTGATACACAACCTATCTAGTCAGAACCAGTAGAAACACTCCCTGTGAAGACACAAGCTCCTATAAATGAAAACAAGTTCATATCACAATGAAAAAATGAAAAGAAAGGTGTGGAAGCCTTGAACATCGAAAATGACAAGGCCCTAGGAAATTTTAATTTGGAAAACGAAATAAATAAAATCAAAATTCCTATTCCCCTTGTTGAATTAGCTAAAAATCCCATATAAAGAAAACAAATTGTCAAGATGATTAATTTTTCTAAAGACGAAAGCCAGGTCGACGTCATCAACTTAGAAGATGACAAACCAAACATAGTCTTCGGTCCACACTTCGAAGGTGCAAGAGACACTGTGGCTCCCTTTTATATTACATTAACCCTATTTGACCACCTTCTCCATAACTGTATGTTGGATTCTAGAGCTTCCCACAATGTTATGCCAAAGGCAATTATGGAAAAACTTGGTCTTGAAATCGCAAGGCCCTATGGTGACTTATATTCTTTCGATTCGAGGGGAGTCAAATGCATAGGTATGATTAAAGACCTAGTGGTAGGTTTGGCTCAAATACCTGCTAAAAGTATTCTTATGGATGTAGTGGTCACTGACATTCCCCCAAAGTATGGTATGCTATTATCTAGATCATGGGGTGCCAAGCTTGGAGGATCTCTCCAACTGGATATGGCATACACTACAATTCCAGTTTTTGGAGGACAATACACTCATCTTTACAGAGAGACTAGGTTGGCATTTACTGTAGGTGATCCACACAACCCGAAAAATCATCCAATTTATATTTCCGACCAAGACTTATGAAATTGTATATTATCTATTGATGACGACTTTGAAGTAGATGTAGACGATAATTGTATAGAAGAAAAAATTGAAAAAAAAGAAATAGAGAAAAATGTATATAACACTGGTGTATGGAAAATGTATTTTGATGGTGCTTCGTCATTCCTTGGAGCCGGAGTAGGAGCACTTCTTATGGCTCTCAATGATCAATTTGTAATTCCTTTTTCATATAGGCTTTAGTGGAATGTGGATTGTACAAACAATGTATGTGAGTATGAAGATTTAGTGCTAGGATTAGAAGCTGCTAGAAGGATGAAAATTAAGAAACTCGAAGTCTTTGGTGACGCCGAGTTAATTATAAAATAGGTGAATCGGCAGTACCATGCTAAGCATCCTAGATTATGGTCCTATAGGAATCGTGTCTAGGATTTAATCGATAACTTCTTCTCATATGTGAGTTTTCATTTCGTCCCTAGATCTGAAAATCAACAGGCGGATGCTTTAGCCAAAGCTGCATCAACTTTCACACCCCCATCTGCTTTTAAATTAAAATATCACATACAAATGAGACATCGCCCCTCAATACCAAATAACATACACCATTGGTAGGTTTTTGAAGATGATGAGCAACTTCGAAAGTTTCTAGAATCATTAGATGAATTTGCAGAAACACATATCGATCAAGAAAATCAAAATGATCCTATTTGGATCATGCAAGAGAGGGAGGATTCTAAAGAGTTTCACGATAAAATTGCAAATCACCGAATGCTTGTTCTCAAGAACAACCATATTCCCAAGGGTATAATCCCTTTGGAAAGACTTTTTAATCAAGATGATATCCCTTCAAAAACCACCCTACAACCCCAACCAAAGGAGGTTGAATATTGTAATATAGGAACTAAAGAAAATCCCCGAATGGTTAAACTATCCAAATATCTATTAACAGAAAACAAAAATAAATACACAGAGTTGTTAGGAAAATACAAATACATTTTCACATGATCGTATGAAGAACTGAAAACATATGACACATTTGTGATCGAACATAAGATACCCCTCAAACCTGGTGTCAAACCTTTTAAACAAAAACTCCGACAAATTAACCCCATTTTATTACTTGTTATTGAACGAGAAGTCAAAAAACTTCTTGATGCTAAGATAATTGTACCACTAAGATATTCTGATTGGGTAGCTAATCTGGTCCTGGTTAGAAAGAAAAACAGGGAAATTAGACTGTGTCGATTTCAGGAATCTTAATAAATCTTCTCTCAAAGATAATTATCATCTACCTAAAATGGACCATGTTCTTGAAAAAGTAGTAGGAGATAATAGGATGTCAATGATTGATGGATTTTTAGGTTACAATCAAATTGCCGTTAGTGATCTCTATAAAGAAAAAACTGCATTTACCACTCCTTGGGGCACGTTTATGTATGATAAAATGTCGTTTGGACTGATGAATGCAGCTGCTACTTTTCAACGCACAATGGATATTGCTTTGGTTGGCGAACATGACAAGTTTGTAGTCATCTATTTGGATGATCTTACTGTTTTTTCTAAATCGAATGAAGACCATATGATTCATCTCAAACAGACATTTGAAAAATGTCATAGGTTTGGTCTATCCTTAAATCCTAAGAAGTCTCATTTCGCTATGCAAGAAGGCAAGCTATTGGGTCACATCATATCTCGAGATGGAATTAGAATTGACCCTAAAAGAGTGGAAGCTATAGATACAATAGCTATTCCTAGGAACGCGAAAGAAATTCAATCATTTTTAGGAAAAATAATTTTTTTGAGAAGATTTATTCCTAACTTCGCTGAAATTGTGAAATTGATTACAGATATGCTCAGAAAAAACAATGAAGTAAAATGGACAGCAGAAGCTAAATCATCCTTTGCCCATATCAAGAAGGTTATAAGTGAGGTGCCAGTACTAGCGAGCCCCGATTATCTCAAATATTTTCTTATTTTTTCATTTGCCTCTGAACACACACTTGTTGTTGTACTCCTTCAAAAGAATGAAGAAGGTTTCGAGAAACCAATACCCTTCTTTAGCAAAAGTATCCGAGATGATGAACTCAAATATAATATAATGGAAAAGCAAGCATATGCTATGGTAAAAGCATTGAAAGCTTTCAGAACTTATGTTTTACATTCTAAAGTGATTGCATATGTACCCACTAGTTTTGTAAAAGATATTTTGGTTCAAGCAGACAGTGATGGAAAAAGAGGAAGATGGCTTGCCAAAATTCAAGAGTTCAACTTGGAGATTAAACCGACAAAATTGGTAGAGGGGCAAGGTTTAGCTAAACTTTTAGCTGAATCAAATTTCAAAGCTCTTGGGATAAACAACTCTCGGGAGGAGGAAGAATGGGTAGACGTGAATGAACTTGAGGACCAAATAGTCGAAAACAGAATCGAGGAGAAATTCGCATCATCGAATTGGTACAAGGACATAGTAACATACTTACTGACATTCAAATGTCCAACTGACTTGTCTCCATCCAAAGCTAGAACGCTAAAGTTGCATGAAATCAAATATTGTATTTCCAAAAAATGATTATATTAGAAAGACCCACTTGGCTTCCTCTTGGTCTGTCTGATCGAGTCAGAAATAGAAGAAGTTATAGATCAATTTCACGAAGGAGTATGTGGAGGACACCACGCTTGGAGGGCTATGAAATATAAAATCCTGAGGGCTGGTTATTACTGGCCCAAACTTTTCCCAGATGTTAATGCTAAGGTACAAGCTTGCAGCCCCTGCCAATTTTTTGCAGGAAAACATAAACTACCAGCGATACCATTGGTCCCAGTCAAGACAGAAGCTCCTTTTCAGCAATGGGGACTAGACTTCATAGGTGAAATTAATCCTCATTCAAGTGCTCAACAAAGATGGATCCTGACTGCTACAAACTATTTCACCAAATGCGTGGAAGCTATCCCAAC
>SNQJ01S0036429.1:88210-99408 GCA_010110895.2 Picea sitchensis
TTTTACTCATGAAGCTTATTGGTAACTCTTCCCCTTTAGAATTCCTTTTTGTAAGAACTGCAACCATGACCCCTTTTGTAGCAAAAGAATATAAAATAAAATCTCTTTTAACATATGGACTGATATGCACAAGCGTTGTGGTGATTTCTTGCTTAACATTGTTAAATGCATTTTGAGTATTTGAAGTCCATTCAAATCTATGGTCTTTTTTCAACAATAAATTGATTGCTTGACAATACTTGCATGATCAGAGATGAATCTTCACACAAAATTTATCTTTCCAAAAAATGATTGCACCCCTTTCTTTGAAGATGGAGGATTTAATTCATTAATCTCTCTTATTCTTTCAGGATCAATGTAAATTCCTTTTTTACTCACTATATGCCCCAACAATTTTCCTTCAGATACAAAACATAAACATTTCTTCGGATTAAGAGAGATCCCATATAATCTACATTTTTCAAAAACTTGCCTCAAATGGTGAATGTGTTCTTCCCTTGTCTTAGAGTGGACGGTAAGATCATCTTGATAATCAACCATAAATTTACCCATAAAATATTTGAATGCATGATCCATATCCCTTTGAAAAATAGCTCCAACATTCTTTAGCCAAAGGGAATAGGAGCATAAGAATATGTATCCCACGGTGTTATAAAAGCAGTCTTCGACATGTCCTCCTCTATCACTAATACTTGATTATACCCCAAAATCTGTCTGACATGGTCATACAAGCCGATCCAGTAACTTGTTGAAGTAATAATTCCATGTTAGGAAAAGGATAGTTGTCTTTGATGCTTGCTTTATTCAAATCTCTAAAATCAACACACATTCGAATTTCTCTAGTCTTTTTCCTCACCAATACTAGATTTGAAATCCAATCTGAATGTCTAATGGGATATATAATTCCATCATTTTTTAGTTTCTCGAGCTTCTCTTCTACCAATGGCTTCAACTTGGGATTCATCATTCTAATTTTCTGCTTGAAAGGCTTTGCCCCTTCTCTCAATGGTATAATATGTTGGAATATAGATTTGTCATATGTCTTGAGATCATCATAACTCCATGCAAATACATCAAAATATTCTTTGAATAAGGAAGTCTATTGGTTAATTTCTTCTGTTGTACAATCAATCCCAAGATTCACATATTTTAGGGAATCCTCGGTTCCAATTTATTTTCTTTGTTTCTTGCAACTTTAAAGATGATACTTCTTCTTTGATATTCTTTGCTTGATGATCACTTGTAAAAAGAGATTCTGATTTTACACAGTCCTTTGGAAAAGGGGCAATGCTATTATCATTCTCCTTGTAATCATTTTCATTGGCCAATAAATCATTTAATTCTTCATCATTTTGAAATACCTGAAGGTATTCTTGAGTGTTGGGCATGGAAAGTCTAAAAATTCTTTTGAATTAAATTGAACTTTTACTTTGAATGTCCTCTAGATTAGATAATGAAGCAACCAGTGCCAATTAATCCTCCTTTTGAGTTTTCTCTCTGGGGAAAAATGATATATTGAATGAACAAAAGGTTTTCATTAATTCATTTACTCTTTTAACATATAACTTAAGTTCTTCTTTCTTGATCTTATATCTTTGAATAACTTTATTTATAACCAATTCAGAGTCACCCATTATGATCAAGTGTTCAATGTTCATCTCCAATTCTAGGATCATCCCTTGAATTAGTGCTTCATACTCTGCTTCATTGTTGGTACATGGAAACTCCAATCTGATACATGTGGATATACAACTTTATCAGGAATTTTAAGTAAAATTCCAACCCCTCTCCCTGAGCTTGAGCATGCACCATCAAATGACATTCTCCAATATATAGTGAAAGAATTATCTTCGTGTTTCAAACTTTGTGACTGCTCCAAATCAAGCATAGCATAATTTCCAATACCCGCATCTATGCAATCCTACATCATTTCAATATCTTTCTTTTTGAATGAAAATGGTTTTCTGGGCTCACGAGGAACTTTCAACATTGTCCCATATTTATTCGAAAGCATCATTGATATGAAAATACCAAATGACTTCTTAAAACAAATTGATCAAACTATGATATTAACTCATCCCAAGAATACTTAGATGTCAATTCATAACCACTGTTGGCACAGGGGCAGACCCAGGGTTCAACGCTACAACAACGCACCAACAAAACCCTAACTACCGACCCTTTCGGCAACACCTGCGAAGCAGATGAAGTCTCACCTGAGGTAGAGGCAGGGGTGGTTGCAGGACTCAGATGTCTGCAACCTTAGCTATGACACAGATCCGTGATTGTAATACTTAACAGAGCACTTAGCATCAATAGTTCATCAATATCTAACCAATATCCACTTCGCTGATAAAATAGAGCATTGCATCATTCACACTGATATAATGTATTGAATCACTTAGCATAGGTAAATGGATCAGATCAAGCACTAAGCACATTCATATAGGTCAGATCTAATATTCTTACACATCATTAGCACTAAGCATAAGCAGATCTATCCAATCATCTCAAAGAACTTATCAAATAACACATAAATGCATCAGAACATCGCACAGAGTAGAATAACACAGTATTTACATGGTTCACCCCCACCTTGGGCATATGTCCACCAACTCTTCTTCTTTATTAGCTTCTTCAATAGGTTATATGCAAAGAGCCTCCGAACCCTACTCCGCATAGGAAAAAAGATCTACACAGCTCGCTAGATCCTTCTTCCTTGCGTTACAGCATGAAGCCCTCCACAATCTTGCTACAATCACTTGCACCTAGCTCTGCAAGTCTCTCACGATATGCACAAAGTGTTCACAAACGCTACTTTCACTTAGCACTTAGCTTATCGGCCTTCCATCACACAGATGTTCTTTCTTCCAACTGCTACTTCTCCTTACATTGCTTAGACTTCTATATATACATACAAAATAGGCCTAATCATGGGTAAACCCATGGGCCAACATCCAATTCCCATTACATAATCCCATAAACCCAAAAAGGACCCAAAAAGAGGCCAAGATCCCATGATCTTTGCTTCATCTTACGCTCCATCTTCGACAGGCTGTCGAAGTCCCAAAATAGGTCAAACTTGACCAGATCCCTCAAAACTTGGTCAAGGGCCAACAGGCCCTCAACACTCACCTGTGAATCATCCCGAGTCACTCTGATGCAGGAAGTTCTGATTCAAATGCTTCAAGCTTGATTCGAACTACTTCGACTTGTTGTTGTGCTACAATCTCTTGTTCAGCAAACTCTTGAATGACTGCATCATTCATAGGTACTTCCAGGCATTGTTCGACTGCAGTGCTCACATGTTCTAGTTCTGATCCCTGGCTCTCGACCTCTAAGAACAATTGGTAAGCCTTCTCTTGTGCAGGTCAGAGTCTCTGAGTTACTTCCATAACTCTACTTTGGATAGCGTGGATCTGCTGCTGGGTGGTTCGTTGCTCTTGAGATGGCTTCATTCTCTCTACAACTGACAAGGATTTCAGCTGTGCCTGTAGTGTTTCTATGTGTTGCTTCACGTCCTACAGCTATGACTCCAGTGCCTGCAACTCTGTGTTCTCGGTGAGTTTCTCATATGTTTGGGCACTCCGATCAATGAGTTGCTTACATTCTAGGGTAAGTTCCTTTAGCCTTTCAACTGCGGTACTGGTAGCTACTTCTCTTTGGTCCTTCACCTCTTGTGGGGTCTCAGGTACAATGCGTAGCTCCAAGTTTGCGATGTGTTGTTGTAGCTGCTGGATCACTTCTTAAAGTTGTGCTACTTGCTATGGAACTCGCTCTTCGGTATTTACTTCTATGACTGTCATAGAGTGAAGTGCTTGGTTGAGCATTTCCTTTACTTCAAGTTTCTTTGTGAGCAACTGTTCCTTGCTTTGTTGCAGCTGTTCTTTTTCTTCATCCCACTTCGCTTGGAGAGCAAGATTTTTCTGTTCTGCAACCCTACGTTGCTCTATAAGTACTCCTTGTACTTGTGCCAAAGCCTGGGTGGCTTTCATTATTTCTTCCTATGCTCGTCGAAGGTGAGCTTCGACTGTATCAGCTATTCGGTGGAGTTGAGCAGGTTCATCTCCCAGCTCTGGTGTTCACAATTATAGAGGCGCAGTGGAGACTACACAAATGGACTGTAGTGCTTGCTGCACCCCTTGGAGCTCGATCTCGATTATATTGTACATTGCCTCCTGCTTAGCCTCTTGTTTCTTTATTATCTCTAGCGAAGCATCGTTCAGGGTTGCTATGATGAAATCAAAGTCATTAGAGGTGAGGAGGGTTTCGGAGGGGAAACCTTCCTTTTCTTAGAGGGGTCCTCCTTGTCTCTAGTCGGTGTTACCTAGCCTTTATTTTGCTCGGCTTCTATGCCATCTATCTCTTCGCCATCACCCCCTCTCTCTGGTGCTATGGAAGCATTCTTTATGGATGTACTGTCTAATTCCTGAACCTCTTCGGTCTTCTTTGTCTTGCTGGGTTTGGGTGTATCCTGTGCAGTTTTTAGGTTGTCGATGTCAGATATCTCCGCAGGATCTATTGGAATAAGGAGGTCTTCCAACCAGTCCTTAGTGATCTCCTCCAAGTCCTCCTCTGTCATTTTGTAGTAGGATTGGAGTTGTTTCTTGTGTTCATCAATGCACATTGTGATGTAAATAAAATGTCGATCTACGTTGAACTTCATCAAGGGTCTAAATCGGTGTAAATTGTTCATAGTTATGCGAGGCTCGGACTGTATGGCTATCTTTAGATGATTGTAGTATGTATGGAACATGACATTTGACTTCCATTGCTTACTCATGTCACTTGAATACCACAGTGTATTGAACTTCGCAGCTAGTGGTTCAAAGGGATCGATGTCCGGGAAGGTCGCACCTTCTAGCATCTCCCAGGCGATGAATGAATAAGGATCAAAAACCAACTAAAATGAAATTCATATCCTTGATCCTGGGCTTCTCTGCAGTCAAGTTCTGATTGGTTCACCTGGTACTTCACCCAGTTCATCTGAAGTCCTTCTACGCACTTCCCTGTGAGGTCAACTACAAAACTAGTGACTTGGGTGGGTTGGTTATTTTGTACCAACTTTCCTACAATCAATTGACAGGCGAGGTGCACTGCAGTTCTCTGGATAGAATCTACCTTGTAGCCTTGTGTTCCCTTCTCGACATTTCCATATGTGTCCTTGATCTACTGTGCTAGAGCACGATCCATGGCTTTTCCATGGTAAAAGTCTTGTGGATCAGGTCCTTGCATGCTTAATCCTGTGATCCGGTGGATCAACGTCGGATCAAATGTTATGCGACAGTTTAACCACAAGTAAACTCCATGGTAATAAGACAAAAATATCTTGACACATGCATTTACCTTCTGGTGTCATCCGAAGTGAGGAATCTTCATGACGTTGAGTAGTGTGAAATGTGTGAGGTTCATAGTCCATGACTGGGGGATTATCTTCGAATTTTTCCCCTTAGTTTTGGCGATGTACTTATGCGGGGTGAGCATGTTGTAGAATTTTCGGTCTCCAAGGTTGAAGTCACTAAACTTCAACACTGCAATCTTATCTTGGTCTACTCAAACTGTGTGGATCCCTTTCGGGAGGTACGCAGTGACCAAGGTGTACTCAAAGTCTCTGGGAACACTGTCATGATTTATTGTGCTGCTCAGAGGTGGTAGACAGGCGGGTAAGATGCTCGGGATCAATTTAGCATTCACAAGATCATCCTTGTGCTTAGTTCGCTTTTCATCTGTCGGTCGGGATGGTCCAGCTCCACGAGTAGTGGACGAAGATGCTTGCACTATTCTTGTTGATGAATCCTGGATACCTTCAGATATCGACATGGCTCTCTCAGTCATCAAGTTGATAAGTACTTCCTTCACAGATTATTCAACTACGCTGAGCTCCTCGGATTTACATGCTTGGGATCAAATAGATCGATTTCAAGATTAACTTAGACACTGCAATGGAACAGACGGTAACAATGTGATGATCATTGTGAAAAAATAAGCTTAGTCTGTGGGCTCAAACTCTTGGTTAGCAAAATTTTTCTTGGTGCATGGCATGATGGGATAAATAGGTAACCCGGCAACGGTTCGCTTGCAACGAGTGTGGAGCCTGCATTAACTCTGTTATGTCCATTATGGCACTGTCCAACAGTCTAATGGTGAGCTATAAATTCTTTTCTACCCATTCAGAGCATCAGTCAAACAGATATATCCTTCCCAACGGCTATATTGCTTCGCCATGGCGAAGTGCCATGTGTCGCGGTTCTGATATCCCAACGAATCTCCAAATTTGCAACTTCTCCTTCTGTGAAGTTCCCTCTGGCTCTTTCTGCAACTTATCTCTCTTCTTACTTAGTTTCCTAGCCTTCTTTGCAGTGAGCTTCATCTCAGTATTCCTTTACTCATTTTGTTTCTTATCTTTTTTTGACATAGTTACCTCGCGCTGTTGAGATTCTTTCCTAGGGTTCAAGCATAATACTTCTTCTTTATCTGGGGTAGGTACTTCAATCTTCTGTGGGTCCTCTAATGTTCTTTCATCTTTGATATCCAGGTTTATGGTGTTAAATTTCTTTGATTTGTTCTCCTGTTCTTCAATCAAGTGTGTGATTCTTCTAGTCATGAAATCTTTTAACTCTTGCTTCTTCTGCTCCAAAATTTCTTCTTCTTCCTTTTGTCTAACTTGATCTCGGTCAACCCAAGGTTTTCCTAGTAACATGGTAAATGGGGCATTGTCCTCAATAAATTTAATGATCTCAAAATCTTCTTCTATCGAAGTTCCCTTGGCCTTCATAGTTATCTGAGTGAGCTTTCCACATAGGGTTATCAGTTTTCCTTTGAATAACCCTATTCCTCCCAAGGAAGGAGTCATAGCAGGCTTCCATAAAAGTTCTCAAGTTCATTCTGTCATAACATTTACCTGTGTTTCCTCATATAGAACATATTTAATGTCGATGTCTCCCATTCTTGCTTCAATGCATTCTTTTTCTTTAAATATCTCTGATAATCTGACATGTCGGTGGTCATTTAGGGTTTCTTTCATCTGTAGCAATACTTTCTCTAATTCTTTCTGGGATTCTGCCATAGCCTCTGGATCTACCTTAGGGTTTTCTTGAGTCAGATTCATTCCTTCAAGCTTAGAAATAATTCTAGGGCAATCCAACACTTCATGGTCCATATCTTTGCAACAAAAACAACTAGGTCTTCTCCTAGGGCATTCCTTAGCAAGATGTCCTGGTCTTATGTAACCGTAATAGAGAGTTAATCCTCTCTTTCTTTTAAATGATCCCCAACCTTTCCTGTACTGCACACTAGGATCATAGGAACTAACCGGCAAAAAATTATTTCTAGGATCCTACATCCATTTGTTAGTCTAGACATTCTTTCTATGCATAGGTATAGCATATCTTTCAGATCTATTCATATAAAACCTTCTTTCATCTATTAGTGCCCTAGTTTTCAAGCTAGGACAGACTCTATCAAACATACCTAGATCCATATTCTAGAAACAAAAATTTCCACTTATCTTACTTTTACAGAGCACAAAGCTTCCAGATCTAAAATTTTTCACTATTCTTACCTTTATCAGAGCACAAATCTTACCTCTTTTCTTTAGATTTGACCTCTTTTCTTGGCACAAAGCTCCTCAAATCAAGTACAATACTACGCACTAGGGAAATAGATCTACACACAGAGCTTTCACAATTTCAGGATGAACCTTTTCACAAAGCTTCTTCTTCCTCAGTTCCCAGCAATCACAGTTTCAGGTCCTGGCAATGGAACAATTTGTTGGCACAGGGGCAGACCCAGGGTTCAACACTACAACAACACACAAACAAAACCCTAACTACTGACCCTTTCAACAACACCTGCGAAGCAGATGAAGTCTCACCCGAGGTAGAGGCAGGGGTGCTTGTAGGACTCAGATGTTTGCAACCTTAGATGGGACACAGATCTGTGATTGTAATACTTAACAGAGCACTTAGCATCAATAGTTCATCAATATCTAACCAATATCCACTTCGCTGATAAAACAGAGCATCGCATCATTCGCACTGATCTAATGTATTTAAGCACTTAGCATAGGTAAATGGATCGGATCTAGCAGATCAAGCACTAAGCACATTCATATAGGTCAGATCTAACATTTTTACACATCATTAGCACTAAGCATAAGAAGATCTACCTAATCATCTCAAATCACTTAGAAAATAACACATAAATGCATCAGAACATCGCACAGTGAAGAATAACATAGTATTTACGTGGTTCACCCCCACCCTGGGGCTACGTCCACCAACTCTCCTTCTTTATTAGCTTCTTCAATAGGTTATGTTGTTCCTAAGTTTATACTTTAAGGCTGTAAAGTAAACCGTCAAGGCATCCATAAAAGTTTAAAAGAAAAAATTTAGAATAATAATTTAAAAGGAAGGGTGAAGCAGAATAAGTTTCTCAACTGTCTATGTCTTGCTTCCTATTGTTATTGGATGCTAATGTCTCTCTCAGTAGCAGCCCATGAACATTCTAACTCAACCCGGTTAGTTGTTGTTTGAAAATGGTATTAAATAGATTCAAGGCAATACTGGTTTGATCTTGCAGGCCAAGTTCAATATTGGGTTTTCTGCTACTTGGAACAGTCATGAAGGATAAAACTTTATTTATTTGTAAAAGGATTTTAATCAAAGGTTACTTCCAACTTTCCAGAGATGAGAACAGGAAAAACAATTTTGAAATTAAAAACACTAACATAAATACATTCAAGGCCGCTTCCTACATTTGTAACAATTTGAGAATCATAAAATAGCAAATAAATACTACAGAAAAATATGAGGCTTTAATCAGGAAAGAATCTCATATTTTGATAGATAATAATGAAAGAAAACGAGGTTTCTAATGAAAATTAAGTATTAAGGTTCAAAAGATTTACAGGTCTTAAAATCACTGATAGTAATTTCAGAGGAAAAACTATAAATAATTTGATATCCAAACCAATCTGAACTAGAAATCAAAGATGTAGATAACTTCAAATTGATTATTCATTATAAAAACATTGAAAGAAACATACAACGAAGTATAGTAAACAGGGTTAAAGAACACATAGCTACAAATTTGCAGGATTCAAAATCTCGTTTGTAATCTATATTATGATGTATTGGAAAACTGTTATTACAATCGTCTCTCTCCAAAAAATCTTGAAGCCCTTTTTTGATCTTTAGAAACTACATTTATACATTTTCATCAAAATTTTCTCGTTGGTGACTAACCAACTTCCTAATATTATGGTTACATATAAAAATAATGTCAACAGTTTACATTTTATTTCTAATTTCTAATGATAAAAAGCATTTAAAAAATATTTTAAGCCTGCATTGACGAACTTCCTTTCTCTGCTTGAATACACTGAACACACTTTCCCAAAAATTTCACAAAAGTCCTGGGAGCATCTGGTATCTCATTTGCTTCAAACAAGAAAAATCTTTTCTGCAATTCAGGCAAACGATTCTCTATCATTTTTTCTGTGAATTTAATAGTTTTCAACTTTAGATTCGGCGTCACCATCCATTTGTTGATATCTATGATATTGATTAATTTAATTTTTAAAATCTCTATCTTCATTTCCTCCAGCTCTTCTTTGAACCTTAACTAGTGCTTGGCAATATTAATCTCACCTAATAATCTGGAACAATCATTTGTTCCGATATTCAATGAAGCTCTTTCTAAGAGATCAAAAATTCCCTGGCAATCATCATTGACCTCTCTAGTTATTCTTTTATATTCGGTCAGGTTTGCTTCCCACACTTTTAATATTATGTCCCCTTTAACCTGTTCAGAAATGGATAATTTCTGAATCTTTCCAACTTCCTCCTTTGATGAAAAGGCCACTGCCTTTTGAAAAGTCGTTCTAGCTGCTTTCGCCTCCCTTTCCTTCTGGAAAACATTCTCCAAAGACTTATTTATTTCTTGAAAATAATTATGGACTACTTTCAGATTCAAAAACACTTTCTTTTGTTCCTCCTCTATTTTCAAATATACCTCCAATGCTTGTTTTCTGAAATTTTCAAGTTCTACTACTTGATTAGTAATAGAAATAATTTTTTCTTGTAAATGTTTATTTTCTTCTCCTAGCTTTCGGACCTGTTCCTGTGTGACCTATATTATGTGCTTTGCCTCCTCCAAGTCTTTATTCATTTTCTGAATTTCTTGCATATCTTTTAGTCTAGCTTGTTCTAGACCCTTTTGTATTCCCCAGCTAATGTTTCTCTCGGTTTCTTTTAATTTGTCTTGCAACTGAATTATTGTTTGGTCTTTTTGTTCGAGCATAGTTGTTAAATTGCCAACATAATACATATTTGCTGATGCTATAGCACCCATTGTACCTGCTAACTCTGTGAAAAATTCTCCATCTTTGAGTTTCTTTCCATCTATAATAACCCTATGCTTTTTAATCATCCCCTCTCCTCTTGGATGAATTTCCTGTTTCAAGACTACTCTTCGCTTTTTACTGAAAAAGTAATCTCATGGGGGGATTTCATCTCTTGAAATCGACTCTAGATCACTGACATATAAAGATCCTTCATGGGGGGTTCCAAAAGTTGACTACAATGGAGTTAAAGAGGTGATAGGACTACCTAGCTCTGTTGATGTTGTTCCTCCTATCTTTTCTAGAACATCCTTAATAATTTCTGGAGTTGTTTCCAGCTCTTTTCCCCTCTCTGTTTCCAATTCTTTTGTTTGAGAACCCTCTGTGTCTTGGGAAGGTATCTCAATATTTTTCAACTTGCCTTTGGTATTTTCTTTATCCTGTGTATCAGTTTCAAACCCTGGAGGGGGCCCTTCCTATTCTGGCGGTGGGGTCGAAACTTCACCCTGCAAACTCTTGGGTAGGCAACTTCGCCTATGGCTCTGAAAAGATGTAAATCCGGTCTGTGATTCAGGTGGCATGGCCTATACTCTATTCATTACTTCTTCATAGGATTTCACATCCTTAAATATATCATCATAAATAGATGCTTCATGTTCATACGCCTTTAGATTACAATGTATGAAATGACTATTTATTACTTGGTAGGGGTCATATTTTTTTTTCTTAATATCTACTAATTTTACTTCTTCTAATGACTCAACCTCTACCTTAGAATGGCCTAAATTTAATAAAGAAAATTTCCCAATATGAACAGGGAAAGATGGCCATGATTTCTTTTGAGCTGCTTTTAATT